>JAVDBV010084326.1:0-11807 GCA_032619315.1 Piper longum | reverse complement strand
GCCGAAGAACCGTCGGGAAGTCGCCGGAAAACCACTAAACCCGCCGGAAAACAGCTGTGAATGAAATGATGGATTACATGATGCAATTAAGAATGATGAGGATTAAGTCATCTAATGAGATAGATCAAGTATGAGCATGATAGTTGATTACGATGTAATTTAGAAAAAACATAATAAAATTAGTGTGAATAGGTTGACATAGAATTATATACACTAATCGTTGTTCATTTTCTTGTTCGATGATAATTGTATTGTGTACGATGTTTATTGAGTTTATGCATCATTTAGTTAGCGGGCGTTAGCTTTTAGATTTGATTTGTAGGTACGGAGTAGGAGCTCGGCGCCTAGGCATGATGATACGCTTGGAGCTTCTACCAGGTCCGTTTAGGACTCGTATCTGTTTTACGCTCTATTCCATCGTATGTTGGTTTTTTACTTGCAGGACGAGTTCCGTGGGGTTTTATTGTATCCCATTTAACTCGGGCCATTTAGACGAACATTTTTCCAAGATTAATAACCCTTGAGGATGAGATCCCTCGAGTATGTTTTTGAAATTCAGATCCAGCTCACAATGCCTTCGGGCCTACTTTATTAATCCCAACGTAGACCTATACATGAATGGTTTTTGCATTTTCGGTGAGAGGTGGAAAGAGGGAGGCGGCCATGTCTTCAGATAGGGCATGTGCTCATCTGCGGGTTGATGTTGGGGAGGACCCACTATATCCCAAGGGATCCTGCTAACTCCGTGTTTGAGTTCCTCACATCTGGAGAATGTGGAGGCTTACGGGTAGTGTTTAGTACAGCACATGTCCGGACTTGTGTTTTAAAGGGTACTAAAGGCGGCTGCCTAAGAGTACTCGGCCTTCGGCTGAAGGCCAGGAGTAATATGGAGGACATAGAGGGCTGAGATGAATGAGAATGAGATTTGATGCAAGATGCAATAGATGAGATGGCCAAGGAAAGAGAATGAGAAGGAAAGGGGACGCTGTCGCCTGAGGGCGACGACTCCCATTTATGCCCTTGTGAGAGTTCTTGAGGAAGAATATTATGGTTTTCATTCAACATGAGGGTTAACTCTCCTTTTCCAGTTTGATATTAGTTACTTTCCAGACCGGTAACACTCGTTACTAACGGTTTTTTATAATATATATAGGTGATGAGTGTGAGATGGATGCGCCAGTTTGGACAGAGGAGCAGCGAGGTCTCTTACGCCCACTCATGTTTAATGATTGAATGTTTAATATTTTGTTTATGGTTTTATTATATTGAAATTGATGTGAGAAAATAAAAAGAGATGATGATACGCTGTGATCAAATGTTATGATAATACGATGTGAGTTATGAAGAGAGTGTGCAGGTGGGCTGAGACCCAAGCTTGAGAATGAGGACATAGTAGATTTTATTTTGTGAATGAAATTGTTCGTATGTCCATATATAGTTATATATATCATTTTGACAGGGTGGCCACTAATTGCACTTTTAGGGGAAGTTTTGTCCATTTTTACTCAAAATCCCTTTTGATTTTATTGCAATTGTGTTGATGTGTGTGAATTGATTTTCATGTCATCTATGTAGTACCAAGTTAGGATTTTTGTGCATTCATCCATGCATATAGAGAATCGTATCTTTATCTTAAGACGCCGAGAGTAGATCCGCGTCAGCTTAACCGAATCTAGTAGATTAACGTACGGTTCGGTCACTGGTAGCATTTCTAGGTCAGTTCACGGGGGAGCCGAATCAAGGTGTTACACTATGAATCTTGGCTTTAACTTCCCTGTTGTTCTAAATCTGATCTCTCCCCTTTTGGTGATGCCTTTAGGTAGACAACTCCCCAACTTAGAACTCTAGGTCCCTTCTTCAAGTATCAACATAACTTTTCTGTCGATCCTCAGCTGCCTTAAGCCTTTGCTGAATAAGTTGCACTTTTTTAGCTCCTTCTCTCACCGTCTCTAGCCCAACTATGACCACCTCAGTAGACTCAAACCAGCACGATGGAGATCTGCAGGGCCTACCATATAAGGCTTCAAACGGTGCCATTCCTTTACTAGCTTGATAAGAGTTGTTGTAGGTGAATTCAGCCAAGGCTAAGTGTTTTTCCAAATCTCCTCCCTAGTCAAGGATGCAAGCTCTTAACAAATCCTCCAAAGTTTGAATGGTCCTCTCAGTTTGACCATCAGATTGGGGATGATATGCTATACTTAGCTTGATTTGGGTCCCCATAGCTTTTTGGAACGCTTCCCGGAAATGTGTGGTGAATAGTGGGTCTCTGTCAGAGACTATCTCCTTTGGAATCCCATGCAGCTTAACAATGTTATTGACGTACAATTCTGCGAGGTATTCCACCGTCCTTATTGATTTTGTGGGGATGAAATGGGCTGCCTTAGTCAGATGGTCCACAACCACCCATATAGAGTCATGCCTTTTCAGAGTCCTCAATTTTGACCACATAAAGTTTCGCCTTCAGTTTGTCCACCGGTTGTGAAAGTGTCAGGTAGTGAATAGGAGCTGGTGCCTTCCCTTTCTCAGGTTGCTTCTGTTGTTGCTTCGAGGGCTAACGACACTCTTTTTTGCATGTGTCCTGTCCTTCCACAGTTGTTACACCTACGGGGTTCATTGCATGGCCCTGAATGCATCTTGCTGCAATTTTTAAATCGTCTAGGCTGACCCTCCTCAAACTTCCTTTTGAGGTTTCCATCTATGTTCCTTTGGAAGTTCTGTTGCTGGTGTTTCATAGACCTGTTTTGGCTACCAGCATGGTTAGCATTCTTATGTTGCATAGTTGCCTTCCCTTGTTTCTGTGCACGGTCAAGCTCGTACACCAACTCATGAATAGTGACTGCCTTGATAACCTCAGTTATAGTTCCCCTTGGCACTGTTGTAACCCTACTCAATTCTAGCTTCAACCCCTAGAAGAATTTGTCCGCTCTCACCTTATCAATTGCAGAAATCCCAGATGCAAATCGCTCCAACTGCAAGAAATTCTTAACATATTCCCGGACCTAATCCTCCCTCTGAGCCAGAGTGGCAAATTCTAGTACTTTCTTTTGGAGAACGGACTCAAGATCACGTTGATGTAACGTAGTCTTTTCTATGGATTTCCACCAGTAAGATGCTTCCTCCTTAATCATGCATGTTTCCAACCTCACTTGAGGGCGGTGGGGCACAAAGAGAGCTCTAAATGCTTTTTCAGTAATGTTTATCCAGCTCTCTGCCTTCATTGGATCAGTCCCTTCAATGAATACCTCAGCTCCATTCTTCCGGAACTTTTCCACAGTATATCGACTACTATCATCCATAGCTGGTGGCACCACTTGTCAGACTACTGGTGGCACTGGGTTTGGATGCTCCCCTCACTTGCCCGGGTTAGCTAACCCTGCCCGCCCTTGGGCACTCCCCTGATCACCATATGGTACATTACTAGGGCCTGCTGCCGAGTTTAAGGCTCCATTCCCTGCTACCACTCCCAGTAACTGCTGAACCATATTCTGAACCACATAATTTGTATTTTCTAAAGCCTGCGCTAGTCCCTGTAGGCCGTCAAGATCTGGGCCAACACATTTTTTGTGTTCGAGTCAAACTGCGCAGATCTACTTGACTGTCTATGGGTGCCTGCCATCTAAAACATCGAAAAATTTTCCCATTATTATTGATTAGTATTATTATTATTATTTATCATTATTTTTTTTAAGCATTGCCACTCATATGCATAGCTAAAGTGGGGCACACTGTCCCATGACACTGTTATCCATATTGCACAGGCATCCCATACTACATAGATAACATCGCTGATTGTAAAGGTGTCCCACATACGTCCATTGGTCTAGGTGTCACGTGCACCTAGCATGACACATACGTGGCACACCGTCCCATACCAATGTTATGCTTAAAATCTTTCTATCAATTATTACTTAGGTTTGTTAGCGAGTCCACTCATTCACTAACGACATACAACACTGGGAAAATATAAATATTGGACTTTTCAATAATGTACTTGAGTCATAAGATGTGAGCTTGTGGGAAACCGTGCTCCGATACCACCTGTAACGACCCACCATTTTTCACAATATTGTGAGCCTAGCTGGCAAGGTGTTACTCAAAAATATAAGTAACTGACCCGCCTAACCAGACCGGGTGTGACTTAAATGCTAAATAATTTCTATTAAAGCAAATAAGTCTAATTCATTAAAATAATCATCCCACAGTCTTGGACCGTTTCCCATAGCCACATTTATAACACAAGAGAGTAAAAAGAAAGTCCGCTTATTATCCATTCGCCGCCTGAGGTGGTAGAAGAACTACCCAGTCGTCTCATAGTCTTTAGTACCAGCTGCTAACTTGCAGAGGTAATTCCGCGTTAGCGATTAAAACACTAAGCCGTATAATTAAATAAAATAAGCTCATAAACTCCCTTTCAATATCTATATTATTGGCTGTTGGGTCAATTCCAACATGTCCATTTATTGGCCGATGGTTCAGTCCATCATGTCCATTAGTTGGCCGGCGAGTCCAATCCGCCATGAACGTTATCGGCTGGTGAGTTGTAAAGACCTGCCATTTTTCAATTATTTAATTGGGCCTAGATGGCCAGGTGTTACTTAAACAAACTACTAAGTTGCTCAATTATTACAATTTAACAACAATGTATAAAATTAGTTCTCACTGTCTAGGACTGTTTCCCAGTAGCTAAACATATTTCTCAATAAAAATTAAAAGGAGTCCTCATATTTATCTTGCTCCATGCTCTGCTTGTCAATGGCTTCTTCCACCTAATTTTGTATCTGCACACCTGCGGAGGCAATTCCGCGTTAGTGATTACAACACTAAGTAGTATAATAGATAAAACAAGTCAAGTACATTCCACTAGTTTTCTATATTCATTTTAATATGCGGTGGAGTGATACCGCTATACTCAAAACAATGCGGAGGAGGCATCCGTAGGGATCCGCACACCCCGGCCGTAGCCTTTTTTTGTGCGATGGCTACCACTACCATGGTGGCGTCGCCTGACTCGAACCGGAGACCTTTAGTGTGATTCCCGGACTCAAACCAGAGACCTTCAGTGTGATTCCCTGACTCGAACCGGAGACCTTCAGTGTGATTCCCGAACTCAAACAAGAGACCTTGAGTGTGATTCCAAGACTTGCCCCGGAGACCTTTAGCGTGATTCCTGGACTCGAACCAGAGACCTTCAATGTGATTCTCGGACTCAAACCAGAGACCTTCAGTATGATTGCCACACCCCGTTTGTGGGGAAACTCTCATTACCCATTCTAGTGCCAGTGTCTCGCACACCCTGGCCGTAGCCTTTTTGTGGAGAGGCTATCACTGCACTCTAGTGCGATGGAGGAATTGTTGTGCCTCGCTCACCCCGGCCGTAGCCTTTTCATGGGGCGGCTATCATTACTCCAAAACAATTCGATGCATTACACAATTTACGCATATAATACGGCCCCGTGTCAGACTGAGTCAATTTTTGGACCCCGGTTGCACTCGGTACATGGTGGTCGAATCTGGGCTCAGGCCGACCTAGGCTACCAACAAGGAAAATACGACATTCTACCCATTATACGTACCTGACTTATGATTTTGTCCGACTGTGATCCGGTAACCATAATCTGAGTGAAAGTATAAAATTATACATTAGTATAATTTTATTTGCATGAACCTACATGCAACTACATGACTAATATACTATCAATTTTAAATGATGTAATTAGCTCATGTTAGACTTCATTATTTATTAAATTTTCAGCAAGTCTAACGATAATGTATTATCCCAATTATGATCCCCCATTTACTAGTTAATAATTTAGTTATTAACCATGCCCAATACATCATTAGTATTTGCATATTCTTTACTGATTTGCATTATATTTTAACTAGACTGTATCGAGTCAATCCACAATTACCAAAACTGCCATTCCACTTCCTGGACATCCTTCTCTTCCCCACACCATCTTCTTCGCATCAAAACCAGCATGTCTTCTTTTCCTTCCACCCATCTTCTGTCTACCCCGGTGATCCGATTGGAAACCCCTAAAGGTCCAATCTTTATCGCCGCTATCTCAAGGAAACTCAGATTGCACTCCACATGGAGACCTTGCTTTCACCATCCATGGTGGCCGACCAACAGCCATGGCAACCATGTTCTGCACCACCAAGGTGACTGAACCAGCAGCCAAGGCGACAAACCTGCACCACCCAAAGGCGGCCAACCAGCAGCCAAGGCAACCCCGACCTGGCCAATCAAAAGCGACTCCCAACCTGGCCAAGACGTCTCTGTTTTCTGGCCAGCAGCACCGCCCAAAGTGTTCCCTTTCCTGGCCAGCAGCACCGCCCATGGTGACCACACCGACCAGCTGGTCTAGCAGCCAGAACCAGCTTCCATGGCGGCTCCAAGTCTGACCAGCAACGCCACCCAAAACGATCCTCTCCTGACCACCCAAGACGACCCTGTTCTGACCAGCAAAATCACCGTCCAAGGCGACCCTCTTCTCCCCTCATGACAATCCAACATTAAGAGAAGAGAAACACCCCATGCATAAGGGCATTGGTGCAGTAATTTGCACCCATGGATGTCATCCACATTTTTTTTTCCATTTTATTCCCTTATCCTTCTTATTGATTTTAGACTTTAGTTTCCATGATTAACAAGTTTTATATCGATTCCGATATATGTATGCTCGAAAACATTGAAAAAGAAGAGAGGAAAATACCTGAGAAAAGGAGGAAACCGGCGTATGTGTGAGGAAGAAATATGAAGATGACATTCTCCCCTTTCTCCTTATATAATATTATGAAATGACGGCTAGGTATGTGAAAACATACTTCGCCCGTATTTCACTTAATCGGGTAACCGGGTAATGGACATGCTTCAATTAACTCGTTTAAACGGTTAGATGGTATGCTTCTCTTGACCGATTAAACAATAATTAACCGGTTAAAAATACTTTTTACTTGCCCGGGTAATTCACACTTAACCGGTTAACAGTAATTAATTTAAATAGAAAAAAAATAAAATTTCCCATGTTCGATCCCACCACGTCGAACGTTATTATTATTTATTATTATTATTATTATTATTATTATTATTTTTTATGGGTCTTTACATGAGTCTAATCCACCATGTCCGAAATTGGCTAGTGAGTCCAATTCGCCATGTCTAGTTTATTGGTTGATGGGTTAGTCTATCATGTCCATTAGTTGGTTGGTGAGTCCAATCCGCCATGTCCATCTATTGGCTGATGGGTCAGTCCATCATGTCCATTACTGGTTGGTCGATAATGGTTCTCCAATTACCAAAAACGGTCGAGAAACGGGCGAATACGAGCTGAACCAAACCAAATAAAGTTGAACCAGACCAACTCGAATAGTCTGAACCAACTCGGCTAGAAAATGGGTTGGGTTGGCAAAGTGACCTGAACTGGAAATGGTCTGGCGGACTAGGGAAAAGACCATGTGGATGCGAACGTGGATAGGCGGATGTAAAAACGGGCAGTATGACCCGAAACATGGGTAGTGGTTGAACGGGTCGTGGGAGCACTGCCGGTTCCCGTCGCCGGAGAGCGTAGACCACGGCTCAGCTGGTGGTGCCGTTGGTCGCGATTGAAATAGGACGTCACGGCTGAGATGCTGGTGGTGATGACCGGCAGAGTCCAGCCACGGGCTGGCCGGAAATCGGCCGTAACGGTGAGAAGTCGTCGTCATTGGCGGCGGCGTCGCCGGCGGCAATCACGGCCACGATGACGGACATGGGTAGTTCAAAATGTAGATCTAGATGAGTGGAAGCCATTGGGGTGGTCGGACCAGCCGGTAGTGACTCATCGACGCCGAAAAATAGCCCAAACGGTGGCGGCAACGGCGTAAACCGGCTCCAAAAACTCCGTCGTAGGTGGCGACTATGACGGTTCCGGTGATCATGAGAGGTACGACTGGAAAGCTGGCCGCGAGGTGGTCATGGGGCGCCGATCCAGTGGCCGGGAACGAGACGGAGACTTGCTGGTGGGGATTCGAAGTGGCAGCAGCGTTAATACAAATCATGGATGACGCGAGGAAGACGGATACCCAAGTGAGGAAGAAGCCGGCTCCGGAAGAGGAGAAGAAGATGAGAGAATGAGATAAGGGTGACGCCCCCTCACAAATTATATAATGAAATCACGGACAGGGTATGTGAAAAAAAATACCCCAACAACCGTATTTCACTTAGTCGGGTGAAGGGGTAAATGCTATAGTTCACTTAACTGGGTAATTAATAATTAATCAGGTAGCGGGTAAATAATTTAAATGGAAATATTAATTTTCCAACATCCGATCCTACTGTGTCAACTATTTATTATTATTATTATTATTATTTTCGGGTCTTCACAAATTGAATCTTTACAAATGGTATCAGAGCAAAACCAAGGCCATGTTAGACGAATGGTGGTACGTTAAGAGAAAGGAATTCCAAAGACAAAAATTTCTTTATGTGGGAAAAATGTAATATCTCCAAAAAAAAGTTACATTAGTCCTACATCCAATACCCATCGGGGTAACATCAAATATATTAGTGGCGATGGTTAGATTTTCAACTTCATTAATCATTTGTGAAGAGATGTCTAAGCCCATTAGTTTGCACTGTGAGTTGGGTCATTACAGATGGTATCAAAACAATCTTGTTCTATGTTAGATGAGTGTTTAACTAAGGACATTAGGTAGGCTCCAAATCATAGACCAAAGAAGTAACTTGGGCTAGTGCTAGCAACAAGCCAAAAGTGCAATGTAATGGGCTTAAGTCATCTCTTTAAATGTAGTTAACTAAGTTGAAGATCTATAGTCCATTATCACTTATAAACAAGATCTTTCTCTAGTAGGTATTAGATGTGTTACTAAGTTGAGGGATCTCAGAATTCACCTAACTCGGAAAGTTTCGCCCTTGAAATACCTACACATGGCCCATTTCTAGCCCCAGCTCAAGTGACTTCTTTGTCTCATGACCAGTAGCCTAGCCAACGTCCTTAGTTTAGCCCATTATCTAACATTGAACCAAGTTGCACTGATAGCATCTATAACAACCCAGTCCAAAGTGCAATGTAATGGGCGAAGTCATCTCTTCAAAAGTGGTTAACCAAGTTGAAGATTCCCCAAAATTAAGTTAGTCTCACATCCAATACCTACCAGGATACGATCCAATATATAAGTGGGGATGTACTCAAGATCTTCAACTTGATTAATTACTTTTGAAGAGATGTTTAAACAAATCAATTTCCATTAATCGGGCCAGGCCATTACATATGGTATCAGAGCAAATTGAAGAGTGTGTTGGATGGATGTCAGCTTGTCAAAAGTTATAGATAGGAATTCAGAGGACAAAATTTCTTTAAGGTGAGTGAGATGTAGTATACCCCAAAGTTAAGTTAGTCTCACTTCTAATACCAACTGGGATAAGATCCAATATATTAGTGGCGATGTACTTAAAACCTTCAACTTAATTAATCCCTTTTGATGAGAAAACATAGGCCCATTAGTTTGTACTTTGGGTTGGGTAATTACAGATATAGACAAATGTGCTAAAAGAAGGGGTTAGAAGTATATCCGTCATGTTACTCTTTGTAACTATTGGAACAAAGGGCATTATGCCAACACTTGTTGTAAAACCGGTGACTTGAGTTAGAGTTTTATATTAGTATATCAGTCACCATGTCTAGACTTGTGGTTTCAAAGGGTAATGAAGGTGCCTGCTTGAGAGTGCTCGGCCTCTATAATTAGTGTCAGAAGCTATACAGAGGATGTAGAGGGTTTAGGCTAATATTTTTTCCTATGCAAGGGATAGTTTGAAAATGTCAAGGCATCTATCGAGTAAGAATGAGATGTTGTCAAGCCAAGGCTGACGGCTCCTGATTCGTGTCCTTATGAATGATTCTAATGAGGAAGTATATAACTGATTTCATTTAATAGGAAAGTCATCTCTCCTATGCCAGTTTGATTATTAGTTATTTATGGACCCGTAACACTCATTTTTAACTTTTTCATAGTACATATGCCGGTAAGAACCTAAATGACTGAGCGCTATCGGGACTACAGAGGAGTCGCAGTACAACTTGCGCACCCGTACTTGCCAATAATGAGTGAGCTTGTGATGTGATGAACTATTGTGAATGGTTTGGATAAAATGTTGTGATGTTTTATTGGAGGAAATGTTGTGTGAATTTATTGAAATGATCTGCGTATGAATATTGATGTGAATAGAATTGAGCAGGACAAGGTAATGGGGACAACACCTGACTCAGGAATGGAAATTATTATAATGGAAATGTTGAAAGAAAAACATCATGTTTTTATATGTTTTCCGTTTTTATTGTTATTTATACATACAATTTGTCGTTGACAGGGTGGCGCCTATTGCACTTTTAGGGGAGACTCTGTCCTTTTTGTTTTAAGAACCATTGTTGTCTTTTGAAGCTTTAAATAAGTATGCTTTGTTTTGAAAATGGATGACATCTTATTATGCATCTAGAACAACATTAGAACCTAAGCATCTCATTTATGCATTGAATGTTTACATTACCATCTTGAGACGCCAAGGGTAGATCCGAGTCGGCTTAACCGAATTAAGTAAATTAGCGAATGGTTTGCTGCCGATAGCATTTTTGTTTCAGTTTGCAAGTGAACCAAACTAGAGTGTTACAGTCTTTGGATCAGAGCTAACCCTTGGTTGATAAAGATGGTAGATGGTACATTTGTGCAAAAGCTACTCTAAGTTGTGCCAACTAGTACATTTCTTTCTTATTATTTTTGTTTACAGCAAATTTTCTTACCGATTAGTGGTGTGACAGTGTGTTCAGGTTAGAGCGGTGAACCTAGCAGAATGGTGAGGCAGACTCGAAGGACACAAATTAGGGCCCCATCCCCTCCATTGCCTAGATAGGACAATCATAGCGAGGAACACAGTTGCACAACCTCTAGCTGACTGAGGACTACCATGTCACCAGGAGAGCCTAGTTTGTCAATCTCAGTTGGTCAACGCATTGAGAGCTGTCGCCATGATAGTCACCACAGTAGCAATAATCGATGGGATAGATATGAAGTGATTGCCAAATTAGCTAAGGCTCAAATACAGATGTAGTAGAACCAAGAAAAATTCAGGAGAAAGCTGAGACAAATATCCCTATGTAAAGACCCATAAAAAAATTAAAAAAATTAAGAAAATATAAGAATAATAATAATAATAACGTTCGACACGGTGGGATCGAACGTGGGGAAATTTAATTTTTTTCATTTAAAATAATTGTCGTTAGCTGGTTAAGTATGATGGACCCATTTAACCAGCTAAGTATGTAACACCCCAATTTCGGTTCACTTAAGAACCGGATCACAAATCTTACGATCGAATTGAGACATGTTTAATATTATTAGTCAGTGAGACTCGATCCATAAAATAGACTGAAATAACCCTCTTGGTGTCATGAGAATGGAAGACATTGTCAAATAAACATCAAAATACATCAAATATAAATAAATGCAAGAAAGAAAATCTTATGTTGAGCTCAAGTGTGTGTAGGATTTATCTGTCATTCCGCCGAAGTCGATACAGGATTTGCGAGGCCTACATATATTATAAGAAAACCATCAGTAACGAATGTTACTGGTCCGAAAATAACTAATACAATCTGGCAAATGGGTATTCCATTACCCACGAAAACATATGAAACTTCAAGAATGCCTCACACAGGGCAGTAAGCAAACATACTTAAACAAATGCCGGCTCGCATGCACGGCTCATAAACATAATCATACATACATACAGCGCTTACGCCCTCACACCTTCC
>JAVDBV010084324.1:3086-17505 GCA_032619315.1 Piper longum | reverse complement strand
TGCGCTGCCCACTGATGGCAACGCACCATGCGGAGCCAGATCTGGGCCGTTGGATTGAAATCCAGCGGCCCAGATTAAACATGCCTCCAGATCCACCTGAGATCCGTCAGACCCGCTTGCCCGATGGTCCGCCTGACCGCCCTTCGCCCCGCCAGCCGCGGTCCCCCCGCCCGGCCCCGGCCGCCCAACGGTCCGCCCGATTGCCCTGCCGCCCGACCGCCCTCGCTCCCCTTCTTGCCGGCGGCCCCCCGCTGCGGCCCGCTCCCCTACGCCCGACCGGCGCCCTCGCCCAACCCCCTGCTTTCCGCCGCCCCCCTCCGGCCGGGCGTAGGAGGGCGGAGCCACTTGCAGCGGGGGGCCGCGGGCAAGAAGGGGGGCGAGGGCAGTCGGGCGGTCGGGCGGCCGTGGCCGGGCGGGGGGACTGCGGCTGGCGGGGCGGCAGGGTGGCGGGGCGGTCGGGCTAGCAGGGGCGACGGGGCGGTCGGGTGGACCGTCGGGAAGGCAGGTCTGACGAGTCTCAGGCGGATCTGGATGCATGTTTAATCTGAACCGCTGGATTTTAATCCAACGGTCCAGATCTGGCGCCGCATGGTGCGCTGCCAACAGTGGGCAGCGCACCATAGTGGGACTATATATATTATTGAAGGTCATTTTCAAACCATTCTCAACCCTAAATCCTATAAAAAGAAACATACAATCTGATGTTGAGCTTTTCTCCTGCATCAAATGCTCTGCCTCACTTAGGATGAAACTCTTCTTGTCGACCCACTGCATTTCTCTTATTTCCAATCAGATCATTCTGACAATTGGGGCTCAGCAGAGCCCGGCCAAAATAAAGGCGTTCCTGGAGTCCTTAGCAGTCCGAAGTCACCAAACCACACTGGGCATGGCAAGAGCAAGACCGGTTCAAAGCCGGCCGCCCCCCCCCTACGGGTGATCCCCGGCCAATCGCATCATTCCATGTGTCAAACCGTCAATAATCTAAACATATAAATTTGTAGGTTATCATCTCATCACAAGTAATAAACAAGGAGTGCTAAAAGAAAATAACTATCCTAGATGTTTTTTTAGCCTAAATTAGGATTGAATTGGATTTTAAGTAGCCACATATGAATATCTTTGTACTTAATATTAAGCATTCCTGCACACTAGTAAAAATTTGATATTTGAGTACATTAACTTATATTGAACATGCCCAAACTACAAAGAAAGAAATTCTAATTATATTTTGTTTTAAGTATTTTTGGCGTATCATTCTTTTTTTTGGTAGACTACAATAAAAAATATTTTTAACTCTCTTTTTAATTATGGAATGGGGAATGAAATAGTGACAATGTATAAAATAAACGTGGTTGATGTTAACTCGCCGCTTGACTCGTGTAAAACAAACTAAATTGACTTATAGTAGTGATGAAATCAAGAGACATAATTAAAAAAAATTATAATAACTATTTTCACTCGAAGTATTATGCCCAAAAGAGTAAAAAAGAAAATTTGAAATAAGTGTCATATAAATCTCTCTTGATTTAAAAAATAACTTAAAGAACAATTTTTTTCTATTTTAACTAATATACAAATCATCCGTCACCCCAAACCCAAAACTAACTTGGGACTAGCCTAACATGAAGATCAGTTCAAAAATTAGTGTATGTTATTATTGCAGTGGTTAGTTATAATTATAAGGAAACTGAATAGCAAATTATAAGCGGAAACGTGGAGTTCGATTTTTAGGTGCGGGGGAGAGATGGTCGGGTGGGGGGCATACTAAGTAGTAGCAGACATAAATGACTTTAGAGGTAGAGTTGCATGTAAACTCCCTCCGACAGCCCATGCAGAGACAATTAGAAGACGTCCAAGTATTAAGTACAACAACTATGACCCTTTGCCCAACCACTGTCGTATCACTGGCCTCAACCTTCGTGCATATTTTCTCCCATAGTAACCAACAATAGCAGTAGGAGGGAGAAGTAGGAAGATGAGATGGAAGGGAAGGATGTGCCGAAGCTCGGGAGGTCTCTGTCTGAGACACCAACATGGTCTGTTGCAACTGTCATCACCATCTTGGTGTCTGTAGGCTTCCTCTTCCAACGCTCCGTTGAACGTTTCAGAGAGGTTACGCGAACCTAGCTGCTTGACTTGGTTTGTTTCAGATTGTTTCCTTGATTCTTGATGTTGGGTACTGGTGGGAGTCATGTTCATCAATGGTAGATGATGTACTAGGTGCCTTTTGTTTGGATGGCAAACAGTTTTAGATGGCTAGAAATGGGTATTGGAGATGTTATATGGAATGTTCCATTGATGGAACACCAAAAAAAGAGCCACGATGGCGGTTTCTCCCAAGCCATGACCAGCATAATACAGTTCCCTTTCTCTCTGTTTTTGCGCTCCAATTAGTCTTGCCATGTTATAAACTGCATGAAAAAGCCATGAAGAAGTTGAAAATCAATAGTTGTTTGAAGTGTTTTAGTTTAAATATATTACTTTTTCAATGAGTAATGATATTAGAATTGAGTTCTCTTTCTTCCTGACATCTCCCTATTGATTTTTGCTGTCCTTCCTGGGCTGATTCTGTTGTCTGCAGGGGTTGGTCAAAACGCTTCTAGCTGCTCTGCAGAGGATTATGGAAGGTAACATTTATTATCAGCTAGCAAACTAATCAATGATACTTGTTTCTAAACAGTCTAATGGTGTTACCTCGTTTATTACTCAATCTGATGACAACGAAAAACATCTGGCTTGGTTGATGGAAGCAGAGTTGATGCTCTTTGAAGTCTTGTCACTGCTTTTGGGACTTTGGACAAAGTGGCTGGCAAGGATTTGCATCAAATCTTCAGCATTTAGCGGGCGTTTTTATCCCTGCTATAAGGACTACGAGCACCCAGTTAATGTGGACAATACTATGGTTGCATTGGCTTCTTATAATTACTTAAACAACCAGAGTTACCCGCATCATGCGCTTCAAAGACGTGAATATTGCCCCCCTGTAAGTCCTACATTTACAGAGCTTGTGACGAAAATGATTGGAAGATTGGAAGAATTCATTTGTGAGTTATGTACTGTCCTTTGAGTATAGAACTTTATGTATGAAGATCAAATGATGCAAGTAAAGCTAGCCTTCTTTGTCAATGGTGAGACTAAAATTACGCATAAATGGAAAGGATTGTAGTGATAGTATATATTGTTCGCAAAAAAAATGCAGGGACACCAACCTTTTTGCCTTGTATGAAAGTCTTGAGCAACTTCATCGATTGCTCATAGTTCTTGCTGTCATCCATGTTTCGCAAGCCTTAAATTGCTGTCCTTAACATGGAAGTTTCTATTTTAACAGAACAATTGTTTAGTTTAAACTGCATAACATCAGATTCCTTCAAAGGCAAGCCTTGTTCCTTGATTTTACAGGTACGGAAACAAAAAACATTGGGTTTAGGAGTCAATCAACTTTCGTTTTTCATCCAACTTCTCATCCATGGAGCCCGAGCAAGCTCCTTGTTTGGGTGGTCGGTTACGGCTTTTATCATGTCATTGAAACATATGTGAATTTGACATCAAGTCAAACAAGGATTTTTAACATCAACCATTTTTAATTTTAACATTACCTTGCTCCACAGCTTTGTTTTATGCGTCAATTTTTTATTTCAATAAGTAAATTTGACTACATGGAACTAAGGCTAGGGTTCATTACAATAAGTAAAGAACTTTATTCTTTATTGTCATTTTCAGGGAAATTTCTCAGTGTTTGCTTAGAATTCTATAAACTATTCTTTACAAGATTTCTATATTCTGTTTAACTTGCAGAATCATGATCTTCACCCTTCCTACAATTTTCATCATTATATACTTCGTAGCATGGAGGATGAATTCCGGGAAATTGTTGGGATCAGGTAATCCAATTACTGTTAATATCAGTGCCTCTGTTATTTGTCAGCATATATCTTAGTGATTCTTAGATCAAAAGTAACTTGTGTTGTAAACTTGTAATACAGAGATTTTACTTGGCCTCCATTTTCTCCGAGCAAATAGTATTTCGCATCTTTAACATTATCTCTGTACAAAGAATTTGTTCTATAATTGCAATGAACAAAGTATTCCTAGTATGTTAAATTATTGTAGACAGATAAATAAATAAGGCTTAGTGTCAATGCATCTAGCGGTTCCTGTGCCATTAACTAGTAGAAGAGAAAGTTCTGCAAAATGATAATAAGTCAGCTATGACATTTTAACCAGAGTATTGAGCTGCCAAGGAAAGCCATACTCATAAAAACTGGGCGGTCTCGCTTGTCAGATGATAATGACAGGAATGAAATTATGTTTCAATAGATAAAAATTTAGAAAGTAAAGTGACAAGCAATTCAGATAACATAGAAGAACAATCAAGCTGATGAAAATTACCTTTATTTGCAATTCTAGTCATTCAAATTCCATCCCATGTATTATAGAAAAGCTTTAACCTACAGGTAGCCTTTTAATTTTTTATTTACCGTTTCATCAGCAGTTCTTTCTTCCTAATTGCAGTGTGCTTCTATGGAGTTATCCAATAGTTTGCATCTTCGTGAATGTCCATGGTAGATTTCTGGATGTATATTCATGTTTATTTTAAATTTGTACTTTTCTGACTATTTGATAATATTTGAATGTTAATTTCTCAATTCGTTGTGGTTGATACTTCGATGAGAAAATAAAGAAGAATACTGAATTGATGCCTTACAAGTACTAATGCTTACTTTTGGCTGTCCTTCGTCCCAGCTTTTGTCACACCTGATTCTAATAGGTTCTATTTTCACTTCTACTTCAGCAAATTACATGCATCAATCATGGTACCAACCTTCCTTCTCTTCTGTAAAATATCCAATAGTTAATTATGCTTGTTGGCACAAAGCTTCATCGCATAGTAGTTCAACTGGCTCTTGAAGTGATGGAGACAAACTCCAGCATTGATCCTTCAGGAAGGCCAATGAAGCCACGTGACGAACTGTTCTGGTTCAGGAAGCCTAAACTTTTGTTGACATTGATTCAAGACATCAATTTCCAGGTAAGAGATTGGGAGTTGGTTCTAAGTTTAATTTGTCATCTCATAAAAAATGTTTGAATTTCTTAGCCTCTAATTTGCAGAATGCATTTGAGATGGCTACATTCATCTGGTCATTGGTAAGCTTGAAAATCTTTCAAATTTCTTATAGGTCGAATAGAACTGCTTTTTCTTCCTACTCTAGTCCTTGAGCTAACTATTAATTACTTGCTTTGCCTGGATACAGTGGAAAATCAGAGAATCATCCTGTTTTATGAAGAACATCATTTTCATTGTAGTACGTTTGACATCCGGGTATGACCATGATTTCATTTAAAAGATAAAACAAATAGTAACTTCCATATAACAACCATCGTAGGAAGAGACAGAATTGCATACTCAAAGTTGATAATTGCAGGATTATGTTCCAGTTCTGGTGTAGCTACAACACATTTCCCCTCTGTAATCGTCACACAGGTTGGTTCACTTCTCTTTTTACACATTGATGCAATTGATCAAGCATCCATCACACACTACAGAAAAAACCGCAATCCATTAGATTTTTTTTTCCCCAAGCCAGTCCATTAGATTGTTCTATCTTCATTTTGAAACAAAAATGAGACAGGAGACTTGTTTCTTACCATTATTGACCTCTACTACTGATCGCACTAGATGGGAACAAAGTTCAAGAAAGCCTTGGTAGCAGAAAATGTCAGACAATTCCCCCATGGCTGACAAGAGAGAGTGAAGTTCAAGGACGAAAGAGATGGTGCTGATGGTCAACTAGTCACTGTTCCATCGGCCACTTCCTTGGACTCCTTAGATGTTGATGAGACAACTGAAATCACCATTGATCCACCAATTGAAAACCTACCCAGAACTTCCACTTTAAGTTGGTGGTGATGGGATTGAGATCTTTGAAATGGCAATGTATGAAAACCCAGATGAAACTGGTGACCAACACCCTCAGTCCGAGGAAGATGAGGAGATTGGCATAGAAGTGTCAAGTTGCAGTGGTAGTTCTAGTACTAGTTCTAGGAGTGGCAGTCATGAAGAAGACAATTCTATCCTTCTTCCATCTCCTTCCATTGATCCTTGTTCTCTAACTACAACTTATTCAATATAGTTCAAGTCCACAAGAGAGGAAAGAGCTTGGCATATACAAGGACTGTAGAGGTTTTAGAAGTTTAGATATAGTTCCGATGTAGCATTGTCTGAGGTTGTTGCATCAATATTATTACATGCATCAATTAGAGGTATCAATGCTCTCTTGTCCAAAACCAAATAGTTTATTACAGTTTTCATCAACTATAATTAGAAATTTTATAATAGTTATGGGGAAAATTCTCTTATAACATATAAAAGTAAATAGATAGATAGATTGGTACATGATTTTTTTTAGTAACAGAGTTTCTTTGGCTAAAAATGGGATGTCCTAACTGATAGTTAATATAATTTTAATATCTCGTAAAATTTTATTATGTTTAATATTTAACATAAACATTAAACTTCGTGTTGAACCAAGCCGAATAGAAATATGTTCGCATTTGCTGGATAAAAATTAAATCAAGTTAAGCGTTAAGCAAAGAACTCTAGTATTTTTTACTCATCAGAATGTGGGCCCTGGATATAATCTAACAAACTGCGGCTTCTCTTCTGATCGGACTGCATATGGTTAATTTTATTAAAAAAATTATTCGAATCAGACATCAGTTTGTGAAGATCCGATCCTATATTTTTAATATTGTTTTCTTATGTTTTTATGTTAAATTTTACATAATTTGTTTTGAACGATGCGGCCATTTCTTAATCAAATCGCATTTCTCGAATTTGAGTCAGGTACAAATACGGTAAATAAAATGACGGTGACATTTAAATTCGGATTTGGATTGGAACTTGATGTGATAATTGGTAAGTTGTATGGTGTGATTATATATCTGTTTCTTCACACAATCCTAAATTCAAAGAAGGGTTCTTGACTTCTTGCTCTTAGCCTATTGAAACCAAGTAATTGAGATAAACATTTATATGTCAATGCCTTCAAGATTGCAAGCAACGTTCCATCCAATCTCATGGATCACAGTTTATCGTACTGTGCCTTACTATTTCATTCAATTGTTACAAAAGCAAAGCTCCAAAGAGAACCATCTGCATTGCCTCCATATCGCCATGAAATTCACTTTCATTTTCCTTCATTTCCACTACACCCTCTTCATTCATTCACTCTTTGGCCACCCATCCACCCACCCACTTGCTCCATCAAATCAAGAAAATTTTCAACAAATCGCATCAAAAAGCTAGCTGCTTCACAGATAATTCCACTGCAAAAAAAAAAAAAAAAACATTTGCAACAAACAAATGTGGCGCAGGTAAGCATCGACACCTTGCTATCAGTCAATTAGTTTCCCGTTCAAAAATTTTGCGTCGGCAAAAGGTGGTCTAACTCCAAATACCTGCAACTCGCCTACATAAAGCCAGAATCACTAGTACGTAAATTGAGATATAACCTCTTGTCAAACCGTATAATTTGAAGCTATAATTATAATTTCATGCTGATCACACAACTACCAAAGAAGATAATTATCTTCCAAATGCATGCACAAACATCAAGTGAGTGATTCAACATTCTTCTTGAAACCATGTAATGAACATACCTTTTACTCCCATTTTTTACTGCATGATTGTGTGATTGGTTTGCCATGTGAGGTGCAACTATCTGTTTGGACGCCTTCTAACCAGGATTGTGTAGTAGCTGTTGTTTGTATCCTCCCACGGCCTGATTCTTTGTTTACTACATTATCTCTCCTCAATGATCTCCTCATTCTTCCATAATTTTGATGCACGAGAATTGTGTTCAACCATCCTATCTCTAATTCTTCACACTCATAATGTCTGTGTATAAACGAAAATACATGTAGCTACATCAATTTCTATCATATTTCATTGTTATCAGACTAAGCATGTGATATGTTTGTTCATGGAGTTAAGAACACGGAACGCTCTTTCAGCAAGACCAACTGCTGGTTACTGCCCTGATTCAGCTCAGACAACTGTGGAAAGTAATAATCAAAGTCAAGCTCTTGCTACTGTCAACAGCTTATCAACAAATAAGTCCTAAATCTATTACACTTCCCTTTGATCTCTAAACTTTAATGTTAACCTTCAAATCCTGCAGCATTATCTAATAAATTGAAATAAATATAAAGTGAGATAGTAGAAAATAATGAAAGAGAAGTCTTCATGTTGAAATTCAAGATGCACCTTCAAATGCTGGATATCAAGAGAGAAAAAAAAAATGAATGACATATCGCATATATATATGATTCACAGGTATCACAATTTCTCTTCAATAGGAAGACACGTTAGATGAAGTTCTAAACTTGATGAATCCTTTTTTCTCATAAGGAACATCTGTATATTCAAAATGGTATGAGATAATTAATGACACCACTAAGTAAAGCCCAAAATATGATCTACAGAAGAATTTATAAATATTGAGATATACACTTTTGGCCAAAAAAATTGGCAGAAAAAATAGTAATCAATATTATTCTGACACTAACTCTCCTCCTTAAATATTCACACTACAAGGACAAGACAAGCTTTACTCTTTAAATGTAAATAAGGTACCACACGTAGGTCCCAGTAGGAAAGCTACATAAAAAGGGTTTTTACCTGCATACTTCTGCAATCCACAGAAGCCATATACCGATATAACTATAAGGTGTTGCATTTTACTCATTGCGTTGCTTTTAAGCAACGTTGAGACAAAAATCAATGGATGTGGGCGTGTGATCCGAGATGGGTCCGCTGTATATATACAAACATATTTACACTGTCAAGACCATACTCAACATGTGTATCTACACCACTAATTGACATTGGTTGATGTGTATACTAATATAAGTTAGGAATGCAATCATCCTATAATATTATTATTATCTACATATATACTTGGCACTACATATATGGTTTATAAATTGTAACTTCAATAGCTGCGTACCTCAAGTCCAAAGCAAAGAACTGTTTCACCGACAGATTTCTTCACTTGCAGCTGCCATGGCAATGGCCTTCAAGATGGTAGCTAAGATAATATGCAATCATCACAGATCAGTCAACTTCTCATCTTAATTTCCTGTTCCTGATCCCTGCTAGTTTTGATTGTTGTTTGATGTCTTGCGTTCAGGCTACCACTGGCATGAATGTCACTGATGAGTGTCGGAGCTCTTTCATGGACTTGAAGAGGAAGAAGGTTCATAAGTACATCGTCTTCAAGATTGACGAACGATCCAAGGCTGTCATGGTTGATAAGGTTGGAGGCCCTGGTGAGGGATACGATGACCTTGCGGCGGCCCTTCCTGATGATGATTGTCGATATGCTGTATTTGACTTTGATTTTGTCACTGACGACAACTGTCAAAAGAGCAAGATCTTCTTCATTGCTTGGTATTTTTCTCTTCGACCACCCATTTTTTGGCCACCAAAGTTCCTGTTCAACAATTTTTTTCTATATATGCACTTATGCATCGTGATGTGCATAATAATACATATAATATGTATAATTGATCAGTTTGTTTGATGGTGGTAGGGCTCCAAGTGCATCAAGAATAAGAGCAAAGATGCTGTATGCAACATCAAAGCAAGGGCTGAGGAGAGAGCTAGATGGAGTTCACTACGAGGTGCAGGCAACGGATCCCACAGAGATGGGCTTTGAGGTTATCAAAGACAAAGCCAAATGATCACCTCATCAGTCACTAGAGTGAGTATGAGCAATAAAATAACTTAAATGAATAATTAAAAGTTAATAACTCGGTGTTCGGTGTGGTGCTACCTTGATCGGTTGTAAGATCAGCTCTTGTTGGGAGAAGGAAGCAAGAGATCTGCTTGTGCGTGTTGAAAAAAAAATGCCCATTTCTTGTTTGGCACTCTTGTAGAGTTGGGCATCTGACTGATATGTTAGTGGAGAAGAGTTCGGCTACTTTGTTTTGTTGACTTCTCTTCAATGATTTGTATAAGGCTAAGCAGAAGATCATACGAAATTTTCCTCCTTGAAGGGTAGTAAGGTACTGATTGAATCTCGTTTGCTCCATGTTGATAGATAATGTTCATAGTGCTTGAAAATAATTTTCTACAGGAAAGTACAATGAATGAGTTTATCCCCAATCCCTATTTAAGTCTACAATGTTAAAAACGTACTCTAAGTGCAAACTCTATTTGTATATATAATTAACCTTAGAAGTCGTAGACGTCGAACCTTGGTAGCATTAGCGATGTTCCTGCTTTGCGATCAAGACGAGGAAGACCCTGTTCACAAACAACAGGTGTGAGGCCACCAGAAACATTGACCAGCGAAGCAAGACACGAGTCAAATAAAAATTATTTTTGTTGCAAAACAATTCCCAAACAAAACATGGTAACATCTCAACATAAGAATTCAAGTTCAATTATTTGTGATATCAATTATAATTTTTATTGTTTGCAAATAGAAATCAGTGATCTCATTGTCTGTGTGAGAGAGGACAGAGCTGCATACTCAGACGGGTTTATATACCACAAATTCTGTAAGAGGAGAGAGGAGGAGTTCGGGGTGGCGCGCGAGGGGAGAGAAAGAACACTAAAATATTCTTCTTATGAGCACTTAGAGAATAAAAGAGAAGAAGTTTGGGAAACAAAGAGAAAATACCTTCAACGAAGATCTTACATCACTTCTTCGAAGGCCACATAACATGGGATCCTTAGATTGTCAATATGTAGAATTAATAAGCTAACAAAGTTGATTTCATTTGGAATTTCAAATAAGGATCCTTCTCATCCCTACTTCCTCGTTCCTTTTCTCATCCAATTGTCTGCTTTCTTGTACAAATTGAAGCATCAGCAACACTTAAAAATAACTCAAATACATGCTTTCTTAGTTCCTTTTTAAGGTGCACTTCACCAATAATCTTTACACGAGCATACCCCATTCTTAAAATGATGAAACCTGTTGCAATCTCTGACAGTAATTTCACGATGAAAAACTTCTGATATCATCTTGATAGCCACATGACAGTCTAAACAGATTCTCAAGTTCTTAACAATCCTTATTGGTGTACCAGGGCTGGTTTTGATGAAACAGAAGGCAATTGCCAATTTTTCACTGTGAAGTGACAATGACCATTCCTTTCCTTCTTCATCCAAGTCAAGCAAAACTTCTTTGGTATTGCCGATATAACCAACAAGTTTCAACTTCCCCATGATTTCTTCAAGCATATTATATATTTCTCTACTATCTGGGTGTGTTTGGTCACCAGCAAAGAATGTGTACACTGTGCCATCCATTTCAACCAAGCTACACCCGGGAACTTTCTTGATCTGCCTGATTTGCATAAGATTTCTCACTTGCTTCGCCTCTTCCCTCCTCCCTATCTTTGAATAGACATTTGCAAGAAGAACATAGGCGCCACTATTAGTTGATTCTAGCTCAATGAGCTGTTTAAGAGCAAATTCGCAAGTCCTTATGTCCCCTTGCATCCGAGCTCCACTCAGAAGAGCACCCCAGATGAGCACATCCGGCTTCATAGGCATGGAATTTATCAACTTCCATGCATCATCTATAAGACCAGCTCTGCCATATAGATCCACCATACAACCATAGTGTTGAATCTTAGGAATAACCCCATATGTATCATTAATCATTTTCCGAAAAAATTTCTCCCCTTCTTCAACCAAGCCTTCATGAGCACACCCACACAGAACACCTAAGAGTGTTACATCATTAGGCCTCACACCTCTCCCTTGCATCGTATCAAACAAATCTAAGCATTCTCTCCCCTTTCCATGCATCCCAAGTCCAGAAATCATGGCACCCCAAGCCATCACATCCTTCTGATCCCCCAAATTGTTGAA
Source organism: Piper longum (assembly GCA_032619315.1). Classification (NCBI taxonomy): domain Eukaryota; kingdom Viridiplantae; phylum Streptophyta; class Magnoliopsida; order Piperales; family Piperaceae; genus Piper; species Piper longum. Next base: position 5,615 of record JAVDBV010084324.1, on the reverse strand, counting down.
CACCAGCTTAGCCTTCTCAATGCTCCCACACTTAGCATACATATCAATCAAAGAAGTCCCCAACACAACATCCACCCCCAGCCCACACCTCCCAGTATAAGCATGCGCCCAGCTCCCATGCTCAAGAGCTCCCAACTGCCCACAAGCCGCGAAAACGCTCGACATCGTGAACTCGTTCGGCCTCACGACCCCCTCATCCTGCATCTCCCGGAACAGCTCGATTGCCTCCCTACACTTGCCAACCTTCACAAGCCCATCAATCAAACAGCTCCAACTCACCACATTCCTCTCCGGCATAGCCTCGAACAGCCGCCGCGCATGCTCAACCAGCCCGGTCCTCACCACACCATTGACCATAGCATTCCAGGTCGGCAAGTCCGGCTGCACAATTTCATCAAACAATTCATGCGCGTACATCAAGCACCCGCAGTTAACATACATGCAAATCAACGACGTCCGCACGAAGCGATCGGAAGCGAAACCAGAGGCCAAGATATGGGCGTGGGTGGCCATGCCGGAGCCAAGATGGGACGGGGAGGAGAAGGCGTGGAGGAGGTAAGGGAAGGTGTAGAAGTCGGGGTCGATCGAGTGGAGGCGCATGCGGCGGTAGAGGTCGAGGGAGGAGGAGGGGTGGGGCGGCGATCGGAGGAGGGTGTTCCAGGCGAAGGTCGCCAGAGTTGGGTGGGAGAGGTGGAAGGTTGGGTGGACGTAGGAGATGAGCCTCGCCGAAGCTTGCATGGGACGACGAAGACCGTTATGGTCGTTGACTCGCTATGGAAGTCGTGTGCATGTGTGCAAATATTTAATACATTAATTGTGTTATTGTGAATATTAAATGCTTACTGTTTACTGTTAATTATATATTTATATGTTGTTCTGAAATTTAAGTTGAGTTTAGCCACTTTTATAATCCTACGTAGTAGATGGTATCAGAGCCAATCTAGATTCTTAGAGTTATAACCGAAGCAGTACTTCTTTGCCTGGTAAGCCAACGTTTAGCCTGTATTTGGCACCAAGTTGTAGTTTAGAAAGAGGTGTTCTATTACCAAATTCCTAGTGTCAGGTAGAATCTAAGAAGAAAGATGACTTTTATTCAGTAATTGATCAAGAGATAAAAAAAGCTAGATAAAACTAAAATAATAGAACAACTTGTGTATAATAATATTGAACAAAGATTAAATAAGTGGACTATTCCTCATATTAAACCTACTCATGTATATAATAAAGGCTTAATAGAATTTAAACAAACTTCTAAGAAGAAAGATGACTTTTATTCAGTAATTGATCAAGAGATAAAAAAAGCTAGATAAAACTAAAATAATAGAACAACTTGTGTATAATAATATTGAACAAAGATTAAATAAGTGGACTATTCCTCATATTAAACCTACTCATGTATATAATAAAGGCTTAATAGAATTTAAACAAACTTCTAAGAAGAAAGATGACTTTTATTCAGTAATTGATCAAGAGATAAAAAAAGCTAGATAAAACTAAAATAATAGAACAACTTGTGTATAATAATATTGAACAAAGATTAAATAAGTGGACTATTCCTCATATTAAACCTACTCATGTATATAATAAAGGCTTAATAGAATTTAAACAAACTTCTAAGAAGAAAGATGACTTTTATTCAGTAATTGATCAAGAGATAAAAAAAGCTAGATAAAACTAAAATAATAGAACAACTTGTGTATAATAATATTGAACAAAGATTAAATAAGTGGACTATTCCTCATATTAAACCTACTCATGTATATAATAAAGGCTTAATAGAATTTAAACAAACTTACTTAATTAAAACTTTTGAAGATAGTATAAGTTTACAAAATTTTACAAGTAATATATCATTATTGACTTATTGAGATTATGTCTCTGACCATAGATGATAGTGCTTTGTACTTTATTTCATTATTCTTCCAATATTTTAGGACATCAAACTCATTTCCACTTGGAACTTTGATAGCTGAATCTTCCAAATAGTCATCTAGTTCAGATTTAATTGATTCCTTGTTCTTCTCATAATTTGCCACAAACAAGTTATATGCTTCATCATCTAACATGCTGAATGAACTACTGCTACTAGTTTTTTGTCGTTTAATTGTCGGCTCATTTAAATCTTTTGATGCTTTCATTTTGATTTCATAAACTTCATAAATTTCCTTCATTGTACCTTTCACATGGTCCAACTTCCTTTCAGCCTCATCTGCTGAATATACTAATGGAAAAAAGTATGCCACCACCATTAGCTTGCATCTAGGATCTAAATGTAACACCCCAAATCCGGTTCACCCTCGTGAACCAAACCGGCATGTTACAGGCCCCGGTTAGATCGGCTAATCCGAACCTAACTCGTGCGGATCCAATCTCGGCGTCTTAAGATGAAGATATGATTCATCATACATGAATGAATGCATAAAACCCTAACAGGATACTACATGAATGACATGACACGCAATTCATACAAAAACTACGATTTCAATAAATTCAAATGAAATTCTAATTTAAGACGGACAGAGTCTCCCC
>JAVDBV010084321.1:6772-17574 GCA_032619315.1 Piper longum | reverse complement strand
ACCCTGTGGGATAACTTGGGATGAATTAAACTTGAGGGGGGAGGGTCCCTTATATAGGGAGAGAGCACCCCCCCACATCCTTCCCACAATAGATGTGGGATTTTGCAATCCCATACAACACCATGTTCTCATGGTTCTTCTCATTCCATGCCCAAATGATTTACTTGAGGGCTCTGGCAACTTTTTATTCTAATCCTATAGATCAGAGTGGTAGTTAATATGAAAGAGAACTAAAAGCAGAAAGAAACTTTACATCTCATGTGGTTTTCTTCATCAAATATATGTTGGTAACAAAACATGACATGAATTTAGAGGTATTGTCTTCAGAGAAAGATGCAGTTCTGTTATAACTTAGTTTGAGGACTTGTGCGCATCCATATGGAACTTGGAGGAGCTGCAAGACTCTCTATCTAATGTAAAATTCTGGGATGCATAACAAATCCAAACTTTGAGATAGTTCATGACATTTCATGATTAAAAAACGAAGTACCCAACTGCTCCGACTCAACCAATGGCTGACAAACAAATATAAAAGTCTGCATTTGTTGGGGCCACTCAAATAGTTAAACAACAGTCACAACTGAAATGGCTTGTTAACCACTTATCAGCACGGTGCTGTCAATCATTCTGCTGTTGTAGTCAACCACACTACCCTCCTACTTACGAAATATTTAATCTAAAAAAATAGCCTTGTTTCCTCAATTAAACTAAAATTAAATCAATTGAATACTATTTTCTCATATGTTTATGCTTTTTGTTCACGTCATTTATTGAAAATCAATAAGCACATATAGAGACCACCGTTTACAAAATTATAAACTTTTGTTATTTAAGTTTTAATATAGTTTTGTACATTGCAAATGATAAAATAGTATCCATGTCTGACATAGAAAGATCGTGCATAAAATCCAGTTCTGAATCTACACAAGTCTGATATAGAAAGAATGAGGTATGCATGGAGGGACAGCACTAGCTCAAGTCCACGAGAGAGAGAGAGAGACAGAAAGAGTCAGAGAAGGAATCATTTGAGGAGAGGAGTGGTCCTAAGCATGCCAAAGGCTCACCTTCCCCAGACAAAGGCAGCACTGCAGGTGGATGAGTGGTCAGTGAGTCTCAACTCTTTGTTTCTTCCCATTCCTTTCCCTTTCCTCGTTCCATTCATTCCTCAATATACATTCGATCCAGATGCGCAAAGCTTCTTCCTTTCAAGTATTTGGAGACTGTAATCTAAATGGTCATGGATGAACTGCTAGAAAGCAGTGGTTTGATGGAGCTCGAGGAAGAGAAGAGAAGTGGAGGTGTAGCACTGTAGTAGCTGCGTGTGCTCAACATTTGCCTTTTGTGGGCCGTCTTGGCCTCCGGAGAATGCTGGGGGCGGGGCCTGATCTTTGCCTTGGACTTGACTGGCATGGATGATCTCATCGTGAAATTGGGTGAGCATTTGCTCTTTTGATTAATTTTTCTGTTTTCTTTTCTGGGTTTTACTCTTGTTATTGATGTGGATGTGGAAGAGGCTAACTTGTATTGAATGGGAAGCATAAAAATTGTATCTTGCTTGATTTCTTCTACCGTGTTAACAGTTCTTTCGTTGATGGAAAGTTGTCTTTCCGAGTATGACTCGAGTGGAATGGGATTGCTAGTAGTGAACTCTGTTCTCACTTCATTTCCTTCTTTGGCCGATGCATAAAGGGCATTTCATTTTCTGTGTTAATGTAATTAATTTTAGGCTTCTTTTTTTTTTTCCAGGAGTGTTTCATTGATGGTTGACTCAATCAATTTTATTTACAATGCAATGAACATCATGGAACTATGAAAAGAATATCTGGGGAAATAAATATCGATTGAACATTAGATGCTTCTTACCCGACTAACTACCAGAAATAATTGGAGATGCTATTTTCCTTTGTGTCAAGAAGTAGGTGGTGGGAGGGTGGCATAAAGATAGACTCACATTTCCATTCCTTGTATTTTTCTTCATCCTTTTTTTTTCATAATGCGGGCATTTTTAAATTCATTTTCATCTTATTAATTTCTGCCATGCGTTAATTATTTTTATCATCACATTAGCTATATTTATATGCTTACTCTGATTCATTTGGCTGTAAATACTGAAGGATAAGGGCTCACATTTGAACGTCTGAATGTTTGTCAATGGATTAGAATATTATACCTCTGTAGCCCTTTTCTCTTACTCTTCTCTCCTTCCAGGATTCCAACAGAAAAATCTGGATTCATCTCCTGGTAAAAGTTTTGATGGAAGTTTTAGAAGGTCCAAATATGGTTTGTGCTCTTTCTACTTGTATTCTGTTTCCCTTTGTCAACATTTAGAACTTTAATAACTTTGATCATGCTTCAATTGCACCCTCTTTTAGAATTTGATGAATAATGCAGCACGATGATGTACTACTAAGGTACTAGGTGGAGCACATTATCAAATTAATATGAATCTTGTAGTGAGTAAGCAATTAAACATGTCATTTATTATATCGTTTAGTTAAGTTTAGATACTGGTGTAAAAATGTGATATCATCATCATACCATTTTCCAAATTATTAATGGTACATCAGGATCTTATTTTGCTACATATAAACTGAACAAATGTTTGATTTTTCAATCTCTTCATCCAAGTCAGTAGTATCTAATTTAAGAAGATAATTTCAATATAAAAAAAAATCGTATGCTGCAGGCACATCCCCTGATACAAGATCCGAAATGTCAACCTCGAGCAGGTCTTTTCATGCATCAAGGAGAGTATTCAGAGGCTTAAAGGACTATGCTAGAAAGCTTTTAGATCCTGATTTATTTGCCCAATATCTCGAAGTTTGGGTTTCTGATAAAATACGTCCAACTTCCACTGACAGGAAAGAATTGTTCAAGCCACCTTTCTCGTTTGATGAATTGAAAAAACTAGATTATGCACTGGAGGGCATCCTATTTCAACAGCTATTTCGAATGCCTTACTCCGTTTATGCTACTGATGATCTAAGAGAGGATGAATTCATGGCTTTGGAAGATTTTCTTCATGCAATCATAAATGGCCTGTGGCGTACTTTTTGGGATGAAAGTGGATCTCTGCCTTGTTTTGTTTCCTGTCCTCGTCATCCTGGATCAAAATTTTATAGCATTGAAAATGCCATTTCAAAAGGCAGATTAGAGACTCTCTCTGGAGCTGCTTTGGTAATGAGGAATGCTGTTGGCAGTAGGTCACCAAGGTGGGACCACGTAATGGAGCTATTTTTGTTCAAAGCAGACATATCAGGTGGGAATGAGTTGGGGTTTTCAGCGGACGTTGTTTGTGAAGCTCTTTTGTATGGGTTCCAAATCCTTCTCTCAAGAAGTTTGAGTAAAAGCAATGTTAGAGCAAGGGATTCCGTATATTTGCCTGTTCTTGACGCAAAATTTGGGGGTGTTCTCAAGTTCAGTGCTGACTTGAGCAAGCTCGAAATTCACTCAGATGACCCATACCGCTCGGTGGCAGAGTGGATCAGACATCACTCAGAAATTCATGTTTCACCTGTTGACCGGATCTGGAACAAGCTAGGGAATGCTAACTGGGGAGACCTGGGTACTTTGCATATGATTCTTGCAACATTTTACTCCATTGTACAGTGGAGAGGACCACCACAGAAGTCTATTGCTTCATTAGCGGCAGATCATAGTCTTCGTGTACAAAAGCGATTATTAGAATGCCGCTTTACGTGGAATGGTAGTGATAGATCAACGTATGTGTCTCAGCATGAAAATCAGAGGGAGATTGTTGAACTTGGTCCTGCTGAGGACCAGAAATCATCTAGGCGAAATTCATGTTTAAATCTCAATCCTGGTGAAGTCATGATGTTGGAAACCTCTAATGGACAAAAACTAGGTTTCCAGATACAAGAAACTCTAATTGATGAAAATTGTTTATCATACACTGCCACCTTTGTAGATTCTTCGAGTGAAGTTTTCACTGTCTATGTCGGTGCTCACCCATCTAGACTGGAGGCCTCCTGGGAAGATATGAGCCTGTGGTACCAAGTTCAACGGCAAACTAAGGTGTTCAACATTATGAAACAGCATGGTGTATTGTGCAAGTATTTGCCAAGAATAGTAGCATCAGGCAGAATAATGCATCCGGGTCTGTGTGACAAAAATAATCCAGGTGATCGATGTAATCATCCTTGGTGTGGCACACCAATTCTTGTGACCTTCCCTGTAGGTGAGCCACTGTCATCCATAATCAGTTACCAGGGTCTACTGTCAGCCGACGAAGCAGTGAGGTGCTGCAGAGATTGCTTGTCAGCTCTCAGAAGTGCATCATTGGCAAACATTCAACATGGAGATATATGCCCCGAAAATATCATTCGCGTTGAACAATCAGGATCCTCAGATAGAAGCTTATATGTGCTTCTGTCATGGGGGCGTGCAGTCCTTGAAGACAAGGACAGACCAGCAACTAATTTACAGTTCTCCTCTACTTATGCCCTTCAGCAAGGTAAGCTATGCCCGGTCTCTGATGCTGAGAGCCTCATCTATCTCGTTTATTTTGTGACTGGTGGCTCAATGCCACAACAAGACTCTATTGAGTCTGCACTTCAGTGGAGGGAAAGATGCTGGTCACTACGTTCTATTCAGCAGCATCTTGGAGAGGTTTCTCCATTGTTGAAGGCATTTGCCGATTATGTAGATGGTTTATGTGGAACTCCATACACTGTCGATTTTGACATATGGTTGAAGAGGCTGGACATGGTTGTTGATAGTTCTGATAGGGGAAAACTAGTGCAGGAGATGGCATCCTCAGCAAGGTTGGACGATGTTGCCGAGTCTTCAGGAACTTCTGGGAATGGTGCTTCTTTGTCATGATGAGATCTCGATTTATCTGCAAGGATGATGTCAGCTAGCAGTTTTTTGTGGGGGGTTTTCTTTTCAATTTGGGTTTGCAATTTTGTTCATGGATGAATTTTTGTGAATGCGTATTGAAGCCGGCAATGTTTTCTCCGATTTGTTTTTTCTGTTGGCAATGTATTTTCTTGAGGGCATGATTCAAGTCTTCCAAGTAACAAAGCTTTCTTGACAGTGTTTCCATGGGGAGGGCATGATTCAATGTTTTCTTGGCAGTGTTTCCTTAAAAAAAGAGAGTAGAATACCCACTAACAATGTGAGACGCCAGAAACTATTAACAGATCAAGTCTTCCAAGTTCCAACTAGTTATCATCATCTTGTTATTGATTTTGTTCTGTATGTTCTGTTGCTTCAAAAATTAAATTGGTCTCAGAGAATCAGAAAGTCCAAGAGGTTGATCTCTTGATAACAGGCTTCACTTGTCTTCTTCCAATGATATCATACCAAGATTTGAGGGGTCCTCACCGTGTCCGAAATATCCTTGCTTGTTTTCCCATGCACCTCCGCAGTTTCCCATCGTTAGTACTCCGGCCAGCCTTCTACCAGCAGCCTTTTTTCTGCAAGTTCTATTTCTTTTCCTACTATCTGAGGCGGCCAAACTTCGTGGATGCAGCATTAAGCAACCATAGCAGAACTAATAATAGAAAAAAAATGAAGTTTAATATGGAGATATCACCATGAACCATTGATTAAATGATAGTGAGCTTCTTAACGTAAAAAGTTGATTATGTAGAATGCCTGGCTATGATCCTCCGTTGTGGTAGCTCCATTTAATATTCTTAGGATTACATCCTGTTACAATATTCCATTCGTGACTATCAATTGCCTGGTAACAAATCATCAAAGGCATCTCTTGTACGATCTCCTCCCACCGTGATTCAACAAGGTCCATGTTAGAATTATGGGGAATATTACCAGTATTTTTATATTTTGTACCTCTTTATTAGTACGGAGAGGTTAGCGTGTAATTGGAGTATATTAGCCAATCGAGTAAGCAAAAGATACGTATGTATTGGGCCAGTAGTTTGTAATTCACTTTTGGATTGCTACAGAAACCTATGTCGTCCCCTTCTTTGAAGGTTGGATTATTGCTTGCAATTGAAGACTCCCTTTCTTGATTCTTCCAAGCACCATCTCATTCTCAAATGAACCTCAGCAACGGCACCCAAATCGTCCCGAGCGAGTCGAGGCCGCGGCTGAGGCAAAGGAATATTGATGGTGGCCACTGAAGTTCCCATCATCAGTCCATGATAGCTCCAAAGACAGCTCCAAATTGCTCTGCTGTTGCTCGAGTTCCCCAAACAAAACCAACGAAAATCCATCCTTGCAGCGCTCACATTGCCAATGAAGCAGCCACCTCTTGTGGGCATGAAATAAAAGACCCATATTGGGATTAAATCAGAGATCACATTGAACTTGTTGACAGCAGTGTGAGAGTACTCCTCTGTCTTGTAACAATAAACATTGTTTAGTTGTTGGAAATCAAGCCAAAAGTCGCTTCTTAGGGGGTAACTCATGGTATGCGGCCGCTTTGCCAGTCTCTCCACAAATTCTTTCCCTTCTGCATCATGTTTTCTCATTGCCAATGCACATCTTCGTGCCATGAAGAAGAGAGCTTGTTTTTCTATACGATAACCATACACACCTTGCATTTTTTTCATTTTGTAGAACATTCAACAATTGATTCCAGCGATTCAAGACAAATAAGTTTTTAATAAATCTGCCAAATCGAACTAGTTAAAATTCATTATTGCATTATTGCAACTACTATGAAGAGAGAACAAACTTACCATTCTACTGTTGATCATTGAGCATTCATCAGCACATGGCAGGGTGGGAAATGTATTAAATCCCTGAGAAAGGCATAAGCTTAATATAGGTCTCATCCCTTTCCGGCATTCTAGTGTTTCTGCTAGACTCAATTCTCCCGCGGATTTTGTGTAGGCTAGAAGCAGAATTATCCACCAAAACCCAAAATCCGCTGGTGCAACTCTTCCTATAGCACTCTCATTAAAGTATGAAACAAGATCAAGAAGCATGAAACTGGCCGGCAATTCACCTTCCCCAAGCTTAAAACGATCAATCCTTATCTCCAATCCTTAAAGATATAGCGCCTTCAGAAGAAAATTTCTCAATATATGAGGTTCACTGTACTTTCATTAGGAAAGCAAGAGCAGTTAGTACGAAGTCTATCACAAAACACCTAAAGAAAACAAAGTAGTTGCTCAATAACAATATCTTTGAGGCTATAATCACACATCAACACCATAAGATGCCCAACTATCTATTAGAGAATTTTATCACTAATAAACAATAGTATATAAGATAAATAATCACATTTTTTTTTCTCATCCTGATCGTTATTGAAAACCTCCGATGCATGATCAAAAGCTGCCATGCATAATCACAATAGTGTCCGCCATGTCTCGGCAACAATTGGATGTGGCTCAAAAGAGTCCCCAAGTAGATGATGCACTCGGGAAGTTCCAACCATAGCTGCCCCATGGAGAGAACATATGCTGTCATAGAGCTTGAATCCTCCATGGATAGACCTCTCATCAAATGGTCTCTTCCTCTCAATCTTGAGCCTAATTGGCTTGTTGAGAAGGCGCAAGAGGTACTCGAAGACCGTGGTCATGATCTGACTTTGTGATTGAGCATTGGAAATGAGAGAGCACATTTCTTGGGCCTTTTCATAGATCACATTAATCTACAACCACATTGAATGTTCGCGTATAATTTGAGATCAACTGAGTGATCGGAACCAAAATATAAGAACAAACCATGACCATAAGCAAGAATATGATACAGACAATTAGTTCTAAATTTCTATGAATTATTAAACAAGTTACATTATTCAATTCATGCACTAAGAACAGCTAAATAGACATTAGTCAATAAGATGTAATCAGGATGGACGAGGTGAACAAATTAACCAAATGGCTGCAACACAGAATTGAAGAAAATGAACGTAAAATCCATTACAATTATGATCAATCAATCTTTCTCTAACATTATCCACGTAAAATCCATATGAAAACTACGTTTAGAAGACCAAACATTGATCTTAAAAATAGATCAAACCCAACCTGTAAACTACGGCAATGAACACATCATGAGAATAACACACGTCAATAGGGGGGATCACAAGGTGAGCCGACTGATGTTAGATTTGTATCCAACTCGGATGCCGGAGTATGGTCTCCGCTTGATAGTTTTCCGGCGAGGGGGAAGGTGATGATAAAGAGAAGTGTAGGAGGCCAACGAGGATGGGTTAATACATGGAAAATACATATATGCACAGAAATGTGGGTTCACTTCCGCTCTAGTTATTTTCAAATTGCGAACATTTATGTGTGTTGTAAAATTGTACACTAATAAATACATAGCATAATAGTTTAATCATTTATTTAACAAAGATGCTTTTTATATTCGCGGGATAATATAACGATCTTTATATTATCCATAATTAATGGTGTAAAACCTTAATCTGCAAATGATATATCACCACTCATTAATTAAAGGTGATAATAATTTGTGAATTTTCAATAACTTATCATGCATACTATTATCTACCACACATACTTGAGGTTTCGAAACTCTTGGTGTATGAAAGAAGACGAAATGCAAGAAGGATTACAAAGAGAGCACAAGAAGAGGAAGATAAAAAGGTAAAATGAGGAAGTCTTTTGGGCATATCCTTGAGTGTTTTCTTTACATATAAATATTATACTTCGACTCACTGTCTAAACAATAGATACAATAACTTGTCATGAGGAATAACATTTTGAGTGTTAGGACAACTATTGCTTCTAGGGTGAGAGGATGAGAAATTGTAACTACTTTGAACTTTTTTATTGTTGAATTACTCTTGAAAATTTGTCATCTATGCTAATTTCTTGTGTGTTCTTTCTTATTTTTCTTCATAGTGCTTTTAATTATTCCTTAATTATTGGATTCAATTAGGCTTGGTTTGTTATTGTTGCTTACTCTAACAAATTTCAAACACAACAAACTAGTATCATAACGCATTTGATGAGTATATCAATGGACATCAAGCCAAAAAATATCAAGTATGATAGAAAAGTTCAATGACAAAAATAGTTTTGTCTTATATTACGATAGAATGCTTGATTTACTATCACAACAAGAAATTCTGAAAATATTTTATGGTAAAAAGAAATCTGAGACCATGAACGATAATGATTGAGAGAAATTGGAGACAAGGGTATATATGGCAATTAGGCTAAATTTGGTTGATGATGTTACATATCCCTTATTTCGAATAGAGTCACCTCTAGAGTTGTGGGAAAAATTGGAGAATTTTTATATGATAGAAGTATTTAACCAATAAGAGGTACTTCAAAAAGTATATTTTATGAAGATGACTAATTTTGATTCTTTGCAAGCTCACTTTAATAGGTTCAATAAGATGGTAATAGACTTGTTGAGTGGTTACATAAAAGTTGAAGAAGAGACAAGACCTTGCTACTTATAGGATCCTTAAACAAGTCATTTCGAAGTCTAGGTAAGGCACTCTTGCATGGGAAGGATTCAATTGCTTATGAAGATGTAGTGGCAACTTTGCCATCGGATGAACACATGAGTAAGGATGGCAATGAGTGAGCGAGTAACAACTTACATGCAAACACAACAAATGAAAATAGAGGTAGGGGCTTTCAAAAGGGGAATGAAAGTAAGTCAAAGATCGAAGCCACGTAGTAAAAGCAAGTTGCGCTTTTATTGAAAGTAGGTAGTTGCAAGAAGAATAATGAAGACTTTGAAAAGTGGCATGATAACAACAATGATCAACCTAGATTGGCAAAAGATAATAATAACAACAGTGATCTCCATCATGTCTCAGGTGGGGTAAGTGCTCTTACTAATTTTTGGGTACTTAACCTTGCATGTTCTTTTTACATTGGTCCTAATAAGCATTGGTTCCATGAGTACAAGCCTCTTGATGGTGGTTTTGTTTATGTTTTATACATACAAAAGGTATTGGTATGATCAAAATCAAGATATTTGATGGAACAATTTAGTCATTGAAGAACCTTATTTCACTAGGTTGTTTGGATGCAATTAGTTGTAAGATCACTTCGAGCAGTAGAGTCAAGAAAATTGTTAAAAGTGTTATAATAATTATGAAAGGTTGGTGAGCCAAAACTAATATCGGTTGCAAGGTACTATTGTCATTGATAGGGCCGCGGTATCATCCCAATCGGATGGGAACAATGATAATGCAATAGTTCAACATATACGGCTTGGTCATATGGGTGAAAAGGACATGATGAAGCTTGAAAAGAGAAATTTGCTAAAGGGCTTGGAGACATGTTGTCTTGATCTTTGCAAGTATTGTGTGTTTGGACAACAATTAAAAGTACAGTTTAAAATTATTTTTCATTGTTTGGATAACATATCTTGGACTATGTTTATAAAGATGTATGGGTGTAACACCTCAATCCGGTTTACTCTCAACCCGGACCAGAACCGTTACAAAGGATCGACTACTCATAAACCGATTAATTTGGTTGACCCAAAACCTAAACGGCTACGATATAACCTCTCGACGTCTCAAGATGGAGTACGCCGCTAATGCGCAACCAAGGTATGAATGAAATGAAAAACCTAGCAGGATGCTACATGAATGTCACGACAACTGGCACATCAAAAATAATTAAAAATAGCGACGAAATTTATAAAAAATCTTAGGATAAAACGGACAGAGTCTCTCCTAAAAGTGCAATAAGGGGACGACCTGTTAAAAACAACACAGTATAATATATATATATATATATGAAAACGATAATTTACACCACAATAGATCCAAAACATAATTATACGTTGCAATAGGGTCTAGCTCCACCTGCAAACCTTGCTCATTATATTTGGCTCATTTGCATCTTAGCATAGCAAAATCC
>JAVDBV010084317.1:0-14320 GCA_032619315.1 Piper longum | reverse complement strand
CTTCTAACTCCACGTTTGAGTTCCTCACACCCGGAGAACGTGGAGGTTTATGGGTATTATTTAGTACAACGCATGTCCGGACTTGTAGTTCAAAGGGTACTAAAGGCGACTGCCTGAGAGTACTCAGCCTTCGGCTCAAGGCCAGGAGTAATATGGAGGACGTAGAGGGCTGAGATGAACGAGAATGAGATTTGATGCAAGACGCAATAGATGAGATTTGATGCAAGATGCAATAGATGAGATGACTAAGGAAAGAAAATGAGATGGATAGGGGACGCTGCCGCTCGAGGGCGACGACTCCCATTAGTGCCGTTGTGAGAGTTCTTGAGGAAGTATATGGTTTTTATTCAACAGGAGGGTTACCTCTCCTGTGCCAATTTGATATTAGTTTTTTTCGGACCGATAACACTCGTTACTGACGGCTTTTTATAATATATGTAGGTGATGAACTTGATCGGAGGTGTTAGCTTGGACGGAGGAGCAGCGAGGTCTCCTTCACACACACATGGTTAATGATTGAATGTTTAATATTGTGTTTATGATTTTATTATATTGAAATTGCTATGAGAAAATGAAAGATTGACATGATACAATGTGAATTATGAAGTGAATGTGCAGGTGGGCTGAGACCCAAGCTTGAGAAAGTAGATTACATTTTATGAATGAAATTATTGATATGTCCATATATAGTTGTATAAATTGTTTGACAGGGTGGCCTTTAATTGCACTTTTAGGGGAGGTTCTGTCCGTTTTTATTTAGAATTCTTTTTTTTTTATCTCAACTGTGTTAATGTGTAAATTTGTTGTATGTCATCTATGTAGTGACATGTCAGGATTTTTGTATATTCATCCATGCATATAGAAAATCTTATCTTCATCTTAAGATGCCGAGAGTAGATTCGGGTCGGCTTAACCAAATTTAGTAGATTAGCGAACAGTTCGGTCGCTGGTCGCATTTCCGGGTCGGTTCACGGGTGAGCCGAATCGGGGTGTTACAAAGAGAATGGAAGACATTGCTAAATAAACGTAAAAAATACATCAAATATAAGTAAAAGCGTAAAAGGAAATAAATGCACTGAGCTCAAGTGTGTGTAACGTTTGTCTGTTCTCCCACCAAAGCCGACTCAGAGTCACTAAACCTACATATATAATAAGAAAAATGCCAGTAATGACTATTACTGGTCTAGAAATAACTAATAGTCAAGCTGGCACAAGAGAGTTATCCCTCCTATTAAATGAAAACATCTATATAATTCTTCACAGAATCTCTCATAAGGGTGTTAATTAAGAGTCGTCGCCTTTGAAAAATAGTGTCTCATTTCTATCTCATTTCATGCTTCATCAACTTTAAAAACTATCCCTTGAGTGAGAACATCACTTTCTTTTCTTTCATCCCTTTGCATCCTTCATATCACTCCTGGCCCAGAGTATATAAGCAGAGTACTATCTGGCATGTGCATTCAGTACCTTTTAAAACTACAAGTCAAGACATGCGCTGTATTACAATACCCATAAACCTTCATACTTCTTCGGGTTTGAGGAACTCAAAAGTGGAGTTGTCAGGATGCCTCGAGAATGGAACGAATGGTCACCAATTACAGAGCCTATTTTGACTAACACGCCCCCTATCTCAAGATGCAGTAGTCGGTTTTCCCCTGTCTCACATTTCATTGGAAAACTCAAAAAAATCACATGTAGGCCTACGAAGGGGTTTATATAATAGGCCTTAAGGTAACTTGTGCTCTTATTTTCGAAATCAGACTCGATGGTCCTCATCCTCAAGGGTTATTAATCACGAAAGTAAAATCCGTCTAAATGGCCCGTGTTTAGTAGGGTCCGAAAAAATAGCCACTTAACACGTCCTTCGATTTGGAAATCAAATCAGTAATAAAGTATAGCTATAAAAAAATAAGAAGAGTCATAACAGACCTATGGTCCAAGCTCCAAGCATGATGTCTCCTCTACGGCAAGTTCGGACTTCGAAACTTATATTGAAGGCCACTGTTAATTAAAATACTGACATTTCTTTATGATGCACACTCGTTGTGTGTGCCCACACCATCAGTACATCCTAATAAAGAACACTAAATAAACTTACAGCTAAACATACAACATGCAAATCGAGACATAATAAAGGAAATAACTAATAACAAATAATAAATAAATAAAGGCATACACTCATGAATAAATAGATAAATAATAAATACATGAAAATAATCAATACTATAATCATAAAATCATAATAACATATACTAATGTAGAGGTTATTAAATTTCCGAAAACGGTAAAAAATGAGCTGAATCGGGTTAATTTAGAGAACCAAACCAAGTTTTGGTTAACTCGGTTTGGGTCAGATAAATTGGTGGGTTGGGTCAGTTGGGTTGGTCTAGGCTACTGGACAAGGACACGGACTTAGACAAGTAGGCGGATACCAACAGGTGAACAGGACTTGGCTAGCAAATGCAAACACGGATAACTGGGTTTGACGGGGCAGGCAGCGCCCATCACTTGAAAACACCAATGGTGGCGCGACTGGGGTAACCGCCAGTCGAGATCGATGACCCTGACAATGAGGAAGGTGTTGGTGGTGGCGTTCGGTAGAGTATGGTTGGTGACTGGCCAGAAAATGGCTGGAAAAAGGAGCGGAATCACCATGGATGTGACGACATTGTTGGCGGTGATCGTGGACATGGTGGTGATCATGGGTGGTCTCAAAATGAAGGTCTCAACAAGATGAACCGATCTGGGTGGTTAGACCGGTTGGAGGTTTTTTGTCGACAAAGAAAAATGGTCTGAAAGGGTGGCAACGGCAGAAACCGGCTACAAAACTTCATCGACGATGGTGACTGTAGCAGCGTCAGTGGCGTTGAGGGGTATGGATCTATAGCCAGCTACGAGGTGGTCCTAGTGACTTGAGTTTTATAAGTGACTTTATAGATAAAAATTGAGGCAAGAAGGCTAAATGGGCCTCGAACCTCACTCAATCAGGTGAAAACCAATGACTCAATCAAGCTGGGCCCATAGGGGCACAATCCGATGATCCAACAATCCCTATGATGCATGCAAATAAGATACCTTGAAAATCTCAAAAAGGATATTAAATGCTACAATGGCCTAAATCTAAGCCTACAACCCTAGCTAATCCATAAAAATTATCTGTATACTTCATGCAAATAATGATAACTCATGTTCTGCTGTAGCCTATCCGAAGTTATTTCTGCATATCAGGCATACTCAGCCACCATTCGGGCCCCATATTTAAGATCTGAAAACTAGTTTGACTCAAGCTTGCTCGAACTGACACGAACTGGCCAAAATTGGGCAAAAATACAAGTGGGTAAAATCCTAACCCGAAACTAGGTTTTACAACATGTTTTCTTGTGTGTCTTCTATTTGGGTTGCTTGTGATTACGTAGGTATTTATTCATCATATTTATGCATCATAGCTAGCTTGAGTGTTAGCATTAAGCTTGATTGTGTAGGTGTTGAATAGGAGTTCACTGCCTAGGCGCATGTCCTCACTTAGAGCTTCTATTAGATTCGTTTAGGACTCGTCCTTTATTTTTCTCTATATTCTATGTGATTTGATTTATTATTTGCAGGATGGGTTAAGTGGTATTTTATCGGATCTTACTTAACTAGGGCTATTTAATCAAATAGTTTTTTCCTTATTAATAACCCTCGAAGATGAGATACCTTGTGCTTAATTTCGAAAATAAGATCTACCACAAGTTGCCTTCGGGCTTATTTTATAAATCCTTTTACATGCATATATATAATTTTATTGAGTTTTCAATAAGACAAGAGATGGTAAAACTGACTTGTACTTATTATGCGCAGGTACACGTGTTGGTAATAGCGAGCTCTAAATTAGTGAATGGGTTGTTCCATTCTCAAGGGATCCTGACAACTCCGCATTTTGAGTTTCCTCACCCGAAGAAACGTGGAGGTTTACGGAAACTATTTAGTATAACACACATCCGGACATGTGGCTCAAAGAGCACTAGCGTCTGCCGAAGAGTACTCGGCCTTCGTGCTCAAGGCCAAGAGAAATATAAAAGAAATGAGAAGGCTTAGGATATACTAGTAGTCCCAAGAGACAAAAGAATAGGAAAATGAAAAAATACTGAGAGTGGCATTAGCAAACCAGTCAGCTATGGATGCTATCGGGCTGCAACTTGGTGGCTACTCAGTAGATGCCCTTAAGAGAGATCAACAAAAGTTATATATGGTTTTCTTTAAAATAAAATTTAGCTCTCATTTACTAGATTGTATAGTTATTTTTGGACTAGTAGCATTCATTACTAACATATTTTTATATATTTGGGTGATGATTAAGAGATGGATATGTCACCCTGGACGGAGGAGTAGTGAGGTGTTGCACATACACATCGGTTCAAGTGGAGATTGTTTATGGCTATCATGTTTATATGCCAATGATGGTGAAAATGTTATGATGAAGACGATACAATGACATGATTTGTCTTAGTTAACAGAACAATTACTATCCACATGATGTGATTTTGATTATAAATAATGTCATAATGATATACATAGTTAGTAGAAATGTTTTGATTTTGAATGTGTTCAGCAAGTGGGTCAAGACCCAACCTAAAAATATAAATGTGAATAAAAATGAACAGATGGATCAAAACTCACATCAATAATGTCAGTTGAATATAAATTATCGGTTGAGTCCAGATTCAACTCAGAATTGATTATTGTATGGATGAATGAAATTATTGTGTAAGCAATTTATTAAATATTTATATTATCTATAGTTTGATAGGGTGGCTCTTGTTGTACTTTTAGGGGACACTTTTTCTATTTTATTTTAGAAATTTTATCAATTTTATCGTGATTATTTTTTAGTATGAATTGTTTGTCATGTCATTCACGTAATATCAAAACCCATCTATGGTCACATATATCAACATAATTAAATGACATAGATCAAGTATGGATGTGTAGCATGAAAATTACATGTAATTTGATCTAAACATGTCTATTTTCAACTGGTCCAACCTTATGAGATTACAAAAAAATACCAAAAAATAGAGTAAACCTTAAGCTAAATACAAACTCTCACTAAAGTAGCATATCATCAAATGATACAACACCCATATAAGCTACATACTCATGAAAGACCTTGGGCGGTAAACTTTTAGTAAGCAGATCCACTATCATAGAGTTATTCTCAATATGCTCTATAGAAACTTTACCACTGTGAACTCTTTCTTTCACAACAAGGAAGTTGATCTCTATATGTTTTGATTTAGATGAGCTCCTGTTGTTATTTGAATATAATACTGCAGACTAATTATCACAAAATAACTTAAGTGGTCTTTCAATGTTATCAACAATGCGCAACCCTGTGACAAAATTCCGCAACCATATTCCCTAATTGGATGCCTCATAACAAGCTATGAATTTAGCGGCCATGCTGGAAGAAGTTATGAGTGTTTGCTTAGCACTCCTCCAAGAAATAGCTCCTCCAACAAACAGGTAGACATATCCTAAAGTGGATCAACGACTATCTTGACATTTAGCAAAATCGGAATCAGAATACCCAATGATCTCAAGTTGATCTGACTTCCGATATATAAGGATGTAATGTTTTGTTCTCTGAAGATACCTCATACTCATTGGTTGCTGTCTGATGATCCAATCCCGGATTACTTAAATATTTGCCCAACATTCTAACAATATATGCAATATCTGGACACGTATATACTTGAGCATATATAAGACTACCCACTGCTAAAGCATAGGGAATCTTTTGCATTTCCTTTCTTTCTGTGTCATTTTTAGGGCATTGATTGAGACTAAATTTTTCTCCTTTAGAAACAAGGGTATCTCCTGGTTTACAATCTTACATGCCGAATCTTTTAAGCACATTTTCTATATAGGTCTTTTGTGATAATCCAAGTATACATCGAGAACGATCCCGATGTATTTGAATTCCTAATACAAAAAATGCATTTCCAAGTTCTTTCATTTCAAGTTTCTTTGATGAAAATCTTTTGGTTTCGTGCAAAAAATCTATATCATTACTGGCAAACAATATATCATCAACATATAAAACTAGAAAAATATACTTACTCCCACTAAACTTATGATATATGTAATCATCAATCACATTCATCTCAAAACCAAACGAGAGAATAACTTGATGAAATTTGTGATACCATTGACGAGAAGCCTGCTTAAGTGCATAGATGAATTTCTTTAATTTACAAACCATATTGTTTGAATCTTCCGATACAAAGTTTATGGTTGCACCATATAAATTGTTTCATCAATGTCACCATTTAGAAACGCAATCTTTACATCCATTTGATGTAACTCAAGATCAAATGTGCTATTAATGCCATAATTATTCTGAATGAGTCTTTCGATGAAACTAGAGAGAAAGTCTCATTATAATCAATGCCTTCCTTTTGAGTAAAGTCCTTAGCAACAAGACGAGCCTTACATCTTTGTACATCACCTTTCGAATCCCTCTTGGTTTTGAATATCCATTTACAACGAGTAGGTTTCGCACCTTCAGGCAATGAGACAAGATCCCAAACATCATTAGTTTTCATGGACTTCATCTTTTCATTCATGGCATCAATCCACTTTTGAGAATTAGAACTCTTCATGACCTGATGAAAGTTGATTAGATCATCTTACACCATTCCATTGTTATCCTCATGTTCTTGGAGAAAGATGATATAATTATCTGAAATTGTATTTCTCATTTTTCTTGTGGATCTCCTCAATGATATTTGTTTTTGAGGCTGTTGAGTTTGCTCTTCATGTATAACTTGATTAGGGAGATTCTCGACATTGTCTTGTAATTCTAGTATTGTTTCTTGAACAAGATCACGAATATGATCCTGATTATTATAAAAAATAATCATATGAAGAGAAATAGATTCTTCTTCAAAGACAAAGTCTCTAACCTCATTTCCCCTTCCAACCTCAAGATCTTCAAAAAATAGAGAATTTCCCGTCTCAAAGAATGATCTTGTAGTGGGATCATAAAACTTATACCCTCTAGACCGTTCAGAGTATACAACAAAATAGATGCTTACTGTTCTTGAGTCCAGTTTCATTTCATTTGGCCTTTAAGGCCTTGCCTCAGCTGGACAACCCCATATGCGTAAATGCTTAATACTGGGTTTTTTTCCAGTCCACAATTCATAAGGGGTCTTGATTGTTGCATTTGTTTGTACTCTATTAAGAAGATATGCTGTTGTCTTTAGTACCTCACCCTAGAGTGTATCAGGTAAAGTAGTATGAGCAATCATACTTCTCACCATGTCTTTTAATGTTCGATTTTGTCTCTCAGCAATACCATTCATGCTAGGAGTACCTAGCATTGTGTATTGTGGGACGATTCCACACTCTTCCAAGAAAATGGCAAATGGTCCTGGACGTTGTACACCTGATCCATCATATCTGCCATAGTATTCACCACCATGGTCAGATCTGATAGCCTTAATAGTTTTGTCAACTTGGTTCTCAACTTCAGCCTTATATGCCTTAAACACGTCTAATGCTTGAGACTTCTCATGAATGAGATAAAGGTAACCATAACGAGAATAATCGTCTATGAACGTAATAAAACATTGTTGACCATTCCAATAAGCCGTAGGGAATGGCCCACAAATGTCCGTGTGTATTAGTTCTAAGACGCTTGAAGATCTATTGGCACCTAGTCTCCTTATAGTTGTTTGTTTTCCCTTAACGCAATCAATACAGCCTTGAAAATTCGATAAATTAAGGGAATCAAGAATTTCATTTGATATAAGTCGTACAATTCTTTGTTTAGAAATATGTCCTAAACGCTTATGCCAAAGTAAAGCAGAATTCTCATTGGCTAATTTTCTTTTCGTATCACATAAGCCCATATGTAAAGTTTCATTAAAAGATGCAATAGTATCAAGTAATATAGGTTTTAATGAAAAGACAAGGAATCTATATCCACAATATTTGAATTTAGAAAAAGACTAAACTTATTATTTCTAAATGAACAAGAGTAACCAGATTTGTCCAATATAGAAATAGAAACCAAATTATGTCTAAAAGACGGTACTACATATATCTCTTTCAAATCCAAATAATATCATGTCTTCAATAATAATCTAAAAATCCCTATTGCTTCAATATAACTGATTTGCCATCACCCACATAGATGAATCTTTTAACATCATTTGACTTTCGGTAACTCAGGCAACCCTGCATTGACACACTTATGTGAGTAGTAGCACCCGAATCTAGCCACCAAGTGTGTATTGGTACTGAAACTAAATTAACCTCAGAACAGATAAAATAAAGAAATGGACCTTTCTTTACATGCCAGACTTGATACTTAGTACATTCATTCTTCATATGTCCAGGTTTACCACAAAAGAAATAGCAAGAAGCCTGATTTTCTTTCTTTTGTTGTTGCTTGTGAGACATATCAGCTACCTTAGCCCTCTTTCTTTTTTTATTTTTGTCTTGATAGGTACTATCCAAGTGAGCACTTTTAGCCTGTTCTTGCTTCAACCTTTCTTCTTCTTGCGCACAATAAGAAATGAGCTCATTAAGAGTCCATTTGCCCCTTTGACAGTTGTAACTGGCCTTGAATTGACTGAATTGTGCAGGAAGATAAATTAAAACTAAATTCACGAGCAAATCTTCAGATAGTTCTAACCTTAGTGCTTTTTATTTTGAAGCAATATTTGACATCTCTAAGATGTACTCCCTTATGCTTGTTTTGCCTTTAAACTTCATTGAAATCAAGTTCGACAAAAATGCACTTGTTTCACCCTTATCATTTTTTACAAAACGCTTTTCAATTTCTTTAAGAAACTCAGTGGCTATAGTAACCTTATCAAACACATCACCCCTGAAGGTATTTGGAATTCCACGCTTTATGATTATAAGACTTATGCGATTTGAACGTTCCTACTTCTCAATGTCTCGTTTTTCCTTAATGGAACTTCTGTCTATAAGAGAAGCAGGTTGTTCAGTCCTTAATGCAAGGTCAAGATCCATGAAACCGAGAATAATCATTATGCTTTCTTTCCATTCCTTAAAATTATCTTTAAGCTTTGGAACTAAATTGATGTTGGTAGAAATCATAGAAGCAGTTTGATTAACTAAAAATATAACAAAATAATATGCACATAATAAAATTAATAATTCAAATAATGGTTAATCTCATCAACAGATACCTAGCACAACATTAATATTTAGTCTTTGGACAGAAATATTAATTTGTAAGTGGTACTCTTTATGCAGTAATCAAATATAGACAATAAATCCTGTCAAATAATAAACCTTCCTTTGGGCCGATTTATTATTCACATGGAAACTTAATAATTATCTCATATTTATTACAACAAATAAATATATAATTCTTTCAAATATTAACCTTTCTTTGGGCCGATTAATATTCACATGAATCATATACCGAAAACCGTCTTAATATTTTAAAATAAATTAATTTCTACAAAAGAGGCTACTTTGGCAGTATATTATAGTCATAAATAAATTGTAAAATATTAATTATAACTGAACCATAATTTGAATTTAATAATCCAAAAATAAATAAAATAAAACTGAAAAGGTTATAAAAATATCTTTATTTGAAAATTTCTAAAATTATAACCGTATGTAACTTTATTTTCTTCATTTGATATTTTACCAAAAGAGGACCTTGATTTGGGAATAAATATTCCATATACAAATTTCTTATATTTTCCTTACCAATGACAATACAAAATTTGGGGTATTCCCAATAGCTAGTACAAAATTTGGGGTATTCCCAATAAGTTGAAAAACATAAAATATTTGATATAAATCATGTCAGTTAGTACCTCATCTAATTTTGGTGAATAAGAAAATACTAAAAATTCAAACCATAAATTTTTTTTTAAAAAAATACCAAAGTGAATGATTGACTCAATCTAAAATTAAACACAAATAAAAAATAAATCCTCAATGATTTAATATGAAGTTTGCTCTGATACCGCTTGTTAAAAACCAAATATTTATTGTTCTTCATATCAAATCATTAAGGAAATATAATTAAATAGTGGAAGTGTACCTGAATCTATAAAAGCAATATGATTCTTGACTTCTTGAGATTTTGATCTTCTAAATTCCGCACAAGTTCTTCAAAACCTAATTTCTAGATGATGGGATATTAGAAAGAAAAACTTCGTATGAATTCGGGGACCATAACCGTATTTATACTTATAAATATATTTTTATCTTTATTTTTCATAATTCCAATTTAACCCATCATAAATTATAGATTACGAAAACCGGTATCTACACATATTTATCCATACTTATCTTTAATTATTAATGACCCATTAACTTTAACTTTAATATATCAATTTCATTTAGGCCCAAACCTTAATAATAAAAACATATGATACAATTATATAAATATATATACGTCCAACATCCAATATTTCTTTCACATCGGATGTTAAAGGTTCATTCTGATTTTTGAACTGATCACTTGTTTCAAACCTTAAACCTATCTTTTTACATAATTGTTTTCAGGGGAAGAAGGGAGCATGGCTAAAGCTTCCTCTTGAAACATCTGAGCTTGTTCCCATTGCTGTAAAGGTATGCGTTTGATAAATGTGTCTTACTACTAAAAAATGTTTGTTGAGTGTCGTTTGTGTCAAGGAAATATGAGCCTTTTTCTTTACCTGTTAG
The DNA here is from genome assembly GCA_032619315.1 of Piper longum. NCBI lineage: Eukaryota > Viridiplantae > Streptophyta > Magnoliopsida > Piperales > Piperaceae > Piper > Piper longum. Next base: position 3,610 of record JAVDBV010084317.1, on the reverse strand, counting down.
CATTAGTATATCAGGTGCAGTAGAATATTTTCTTGAACCTGATTTATGGAAACACTAACGTCGTAACATATAATTACGGTGTCACAAACTTGTCTTCCTCAATTGGAAGCAGGATACTTGAGCCTTTTCTGGAAATAAGGAAAAAAAAGTAGCTGATAGTTTGCTAATTTATATCTTTGAATGAACATGAACATGAGCTTTGTCTGCCATCATGCTGTGAGAGATTGTCTCATGCTGACATACTGGATTCCTGAAGGGCTGTCTATGCTTCCTGCTAATGCTTCACATCGTTGGTGTTGGTGGTTTTGTGATCAATGACAAAAATGAGGTATCCTGCAAATCCTTTTCAGTTATTCATGAAATGAAAAAAGGCAACTGTTGCCACTTTTATCTTTGTTTAGATTAGGGAAGAAAAACAATCTCCGAGCTTATGAATGACGACTTTATTTGACACAACAGGCACTTGTTGTCCAAGAGAAACATAGTGCTCCAGCATTTAAGTCTGTTTGGAAACTACCCACTAGTTTTATCACTGAGGTAGATGCTTTGTGTCTGTTCTTCATTTCAATTAAGCAATCTCCTTGAAGTCTTCGCATTTGACTGTCTTATCACTGTTAACCAGGCTGAGGAGATTTACAAAGGAGTTGTAAGGGAAGTCAAAGAAGAAAGAGGGGTATGAAATATATGATTGGAATTTTTGCTAATTGATTACTTCCTATTCTAAAAAAAAAATGCTGTTGCCTTTATTTGATGAGAACTCTGCAGTTGTAGTTCATATTTGCCACACTGAATGTTATTCTATTGGTAATGCAGATTGATACAGAATTTGTGGAAGTTATTGCTTTGAGGTCTAAAATTTCTTGAAGTTTTTGTGTTTTGATCTTAATGGAGGAAGGATTTTTTCCTGCAAAATATGAAGCAAAATCTAAATTAACTTTTTTTACAAACTTTATCCATCATTCTCCATATGAACACCACAACTGCATTCATAAACTTTATATTTTTATTGTTTCAAATAGGCTGATCAAAGCATATAATGTTGTACTGTTGATTGTAGGCATGCACACCAAGTTGCTTTTGAAAAATCAGATTTATTCTTCATCAGTAAGCTAAAGCCCTTGAACACTCAGATTGCACTAGGTGACCTGGAAATTCAAGCTGCCAAGGTATTCCCAAGAGCTAATTAAAGTTACATATCAACATATTTGTTCTTTAGTATGTATATTCAAATCAATGGTCTTGTAGATAATTCTTGAACAAATATTCCTCTCCTACTGGGCATCCGTGGATGCCACTTTCTGAGTTTGTAGAGCAGTAGTGCATCCAAGGAGACAACATGTTCAGGAAGATAATAGACATTTCCATAGCTCGACTTCGGAAACGTTACTGTGGATTATCTGCTCACCATCTCATCTCCAAATTTGATGGTAAAACTTCTTCACTGTACTACAATGTGGTGGAGCCTCAAGAATTCAACTGTATTGTAGAATGACAAAAGAAAATGCTCTTTTTTTTTTGGTCTGCAGCTCTACTGTTTGAAAAGGAGATGACCCATGTACAAATTCTTCTTTCTTTCTCATGTTTGCTAATTTTTATGTAAATTTCAAGGAATTTTTCTGGACGTAACTTAAATTCAATTGTCTTACTCTTTCCAACAATGAGTGACAAATGACAAGGCGAATCTGTTTTATGGAATAACAGTAAGAAACCCACCATGGCTAGTGGGTATGTTGTCATCTAACATCGAACTGATTTAAAAGTAATCTACAAATGATCTGTGTGCTCAAGCTTCTATCTTTTTGTATCCACATATAACTACAATTACGGGATTCAGTAGCTCAACTTGAATTTATACTTCTCTTTTCTGAATTTGGTTGCAGATGTATAAAGGCTGCAAAAAGCTGCAAGATATGTTTGTTCATAATAATGCTCTTGTTGCTTTGTGTTGTAGAATTATACAATAATAATTCGATAGTTAATATGATCTAAGATCAAAGTTTTAGACTAATCATCAATTTATTTATACTGAAATGGATCAACATATGTACCATTATCTTGTTATCTAGCACTCACCTGCAGTAGTAAAGTAGTCGTTTTCTTTTTTTTCTTTCACCTGATACTTAAACAGTGTGGGATGACAAATTTTTTTATTATTATATACCCTATCCAACCCTCTTTCTTCGTCTATACTTAGAAAATAGTGATGCAAAGTCAGTCAGATGTATAGCTAAGCCTCATTAATCTTCACCAACCAATGTTAGTCTACCATATTATTAGGGGTGTAAACGAGCTAAGCAGAGATATTTTTGAATTCGGTTTAATTTTTGGTAAATATGTTTGAGCTTGTTTGAGTGCTTAACGAACATTAATGTTTTTAAAATTTATAGTATTTGGCCTTGGCTCGTGTTTAGCTGGCTATATTTTTGAGGCGAATAAATGTTTGTGTTTGGCTCAGACACGACTTATATATGATCAATTTTTTTTAATATTATATAAGTTTAATATGATCTCAATAATATTGACGAGTCGAGTCGAGTCGAGTCAAATATTTTTTCGAGTTTGAACACATCGAGCTCAAGTTTCGAGTCAAGTCGAGTCAAATATTTTTTCGAGTTTGAACACATCGAGCTCAAGTTTCGAGTCAAGCCAAGCCGAATACTTTTTAGCTCAAGCTTTACTTGTTACACAACGAACTATCTATTTCGAGCCGAATATTTTTTAGAGTATAAAATTAACGAGCATAAAATTAACGAGCATGAGTTCAAGCTGATTCAAGTCGAACATAAAAAGCTTACAAGTCAACTTAGCTTGTTTACGCCCCTACATATCATCAAAACTTAGTGGCAAACAATATTACATTTAATGATAAGCGTTAGTCATTGGCCATGACTATTTAAGAAAGGTTTTTATGGAACATTTAATTTGGTTTATTATGTATAACTGCATGATCTAGCCATAAATTATATTTAGAAATATAAAATTGTAAGTAAATGGTATACATGATGTGGTTACAAAAAACTTCCACTGTTATGTTACTTATTTGAAATTTGTTTGAGGTTAAGTCTTTGACTCGAATTCAAACGGCTTTGAACATAAGTAAGCCAAGCTAAATATTTTTTTTTATTTCTTTGTTTTGTTTTCTTGCTTTTATGTTTCTTTATCACATCTATGCTCATTTCCCATTTATAATTTGTTTAACTATTTTTTAAATTTTTAAGGATTATCAATGTCATCCAATCTAGGGTTAAAATAACATCCTTAACGACTTAGGGTTTGTATGGTTGGCGTGAAATTATTATACTAATCTTATCAAAATTAGTTATGTTTAATATATTTTCATTTAAATTAACACCAATAAAAAATAAAAAAAAGAATAGGAAAAACGTGATGCTAATTTGTTAACATGTTCTGTTTTTGTCGGAGGAAGGAACACCGAACACAGATTCACAGTTGCCTTATCTCCCATATAATTCGCTCTTTGCCGAAGAAGATCCCGATCGGCGGCGGCGGGCGGCGGCGGCGGGGATCGGATGGCTGGCGAAAGTTGTTGTATGGGATTGCAAAATCCCACATCTATTGTGGGAAGGATGTGGGGGGGTGCTCTCTCCCT
>JAVDBV010084306.1:0-22560 GCA_032619315.1 Piper longum | reverse complement strand
GCTGTGGACACGAACCTCGCCTCCGACAGGTGGCCGTTCGAACCAAAATTTTTGTAAAGTTGGATTTTTTTGTTGAAATTGAATGTTGTCATGTGCAAATTGTTATCTATGTTGTGCTATGCAAATTGTATGGTATGTGCTGTGCAAATTGTAGGTTATGCTTCACGGATTTTTTTTATTGCTGATTTTGGATTCATGATCAAATTTTTTTCATTGTTGTGTTGTGCAAAATTACGTGTTGTGCGTGCAAATTGTTATGTGTTGTACAAATTGTATGATCAAATTTTTTTGTGCAAAAATTGTGTTGTGTTGTGCAAAATTTTCTTCAAATGCTATGTGTTGTGCAAATATGTTTTTTCATTTTCTTCGTGCGTCCAAATGCTTGAGCTGTGCAAATTGTCACAGGGAAGATGGACTGTGTGCTGTGCAAATTATATGCTGTGCAAATTGTCGTGCTGTGCAAATTAATTAGCTGTTGTACTGAACATTCATTTTTTGGACTTGTATTAATGTCTTGTTGTTATTATTTGATACAACACAAATGATGATATATCAAATGTTATACTTATGACATTGTGACATTGTGATGATAAATTGTGATCCTCTTTTATACTTGTATTAACTATAAATTTGTGTATTTATGTTGATAAATTATATAATTATGTATTTCATGTATTTATGTTATGAGTTGTCAAATTTTTGTATATGACCGATTTGGACCGATTCAGGCTGATTCAACTTAACTGATTCCTGTTCGATTTAGACCAATTCTAATTTCGATTCCGACTCCCTTGAAAACCGATTCCGATTCCGATTCTAATTTATGCAATCATGGTGACAGGTACGCTTCTCGTTGAATAGTAGCTGCACGAGTTTTATTTGATTCTAGCTGGTCACTTTCTTTTACATTGCACGTACTCACAAATAGGATTGGAGGTCAAATAGAGGATTAAGAACATTCATTATTAGTGTCCATCCCTGCTCGTAGAGCTATAACTAAAGGCGATTGTGTGCATAGTGTTGCTATTGAATCTTCAAAATGGATAGGATAATTAGTAGCAACAATAGTAGCAGATTTGATATTGTTCAGGAAGATGGAGTTGGATGTGATCTTTGGAATGGCTTAGATATCCAAACAAGGATCTTTGATAGATTGCCAAAGGAAGAGGGTGTCTTTCTATCATGGAAGGTATCACTTTTTCTTCCAGGGTTAGGGCAGAGAAAGAGAACAAGGTTGGATCTCCCATCCAAATGCCTAAGGATGTACGTCTTGGGATGGAATGCCCCAAGAGACCTCCCCTTTTCTCCTTTGGTGTGTTGTATTCATGTTTTGTTTGCTTTTGTTTAGTGATGAAAGGAGTGCTTCTTTGTTGGTCATCTTTCTCATGTAGCAGATTGTGTTATGAGCATTTAGATGGTAGTTTCATGATTTTATCATGCTTCATTAAATAGTTATCTATTTTTTAGCATGCCATGGTCTCCTTTTTGTACTATTATAATAGATCTGAAATAACTCATGCTATACATCTTATTTTTGAACGATCTTAATTGCATCATGTCCTAATAGCTAGATCTACAATGTTTATGAGCATGTTTTTCTTTTTTGGTCTGTATGAGCATGTATGGGAGCCAAATTTCAAAGAAAGTTTCTGCTTTACTGTTTTTAGTAGCCTACTCGCCACTTCCCCTAATTTTGTCCCCCTATTTTAGGTACTCTTTGCATTCCATCTTTACATGATTATTGTATTATGTGTTGGCTATGTTTCACAAAAATACCAAGATAAAATAACCTAAATAAAGGACTGAACAAAACCCCCAATCATTGTATGAGTTTGCTGTGTTTTAGGTATGTTTGGCTTTATTTTGAGTTTAGCTTCTAGTTGAGACCTGAAAAGAATTTTATAAAATCAGTAAAAATTGTATGACTAAATAATTGTATAATATCAACATGTAAAGTGTTGAGTTAATTAAAATTTATTTAGGTGGATAACTAGCTCGGATTTTGAGAGTGCATTGTAATGAAGGGTGTAACCCTAATTCCCTAGCTCAGATTGAAAAATTCGTTGAGCCCGGTGTGAGTAGGGAAATTTTATAAAATTTCAATTAGACCTTAGGTTTTATACCAATATTTTCTTTGTATATTTAAGGGCCAATGGTTGGGTAGATATATCTATAGGAATTTTCCAAGCCATTTAGGTCTTGCCAACTCGAAAAATGCCTTGCCCAATTCTTGTCATTCCTGAGCCCACTTCTCCAATTAATTGTGATATGGACCTGATCTTTTATTGGAGTAAATCTAACAGTGTTTACTAACTCTACACTTCTACCCAGACTCCATTTGTAGTCTCCAAGCTTATGAATGAGACTTAGGAAAATTTGTGCGCGGCCAAGAAACATTGTTCCTAGTACCATAGCTTGACCTTAGCGGGCCTTGTTTACCATGTTGACCTATAGGCTAGTACCTTGTGCTTTTTGTACCAAACCATGATAGTTTCAGGGCCCACTGGTCCAAATTTTAGCCCATTTAGACATCATTGTCCCATCCGAAAAATCATCCAGTTAAGTCTAACGATAAAGACTTTTTACTAAGTGTACTGCAATAACGAACCCTAATTAAGGTTCCCTAGTGAGTTTCAATACTTCACTATGCAAATATTTAGGTTAGGTAAGTCTTCTTAGTTGTGCATGTGTTGTGGTGTTTCCTCGTTTTACTTTTCAATGCGATCCAATGGTGATTCGGGTTTCATCTCTTTGCAAGGATATGTAGAGTGAGCTCGCCGAGGTAAGACGAGGAGCTCAGCTCATTTAGGCTCATTGGATTCTTTTGTTTCAATTCTACTTGTCTCCATGAGTGAGGTTTTCAATGAATTTTAGACATAGGATGGAGTTAGCGATGTTTTATCGGATCTCTTTGTTGCCAGGTCATTTAGATAAGTTTTTCCATAGTTTACTAAAATTACGAGGATGAGATCCTTTGATGGTTTTTTGAACTGAAGATTCAGAGAACTCATAACATAGGCCCCTCCCTAAGCCTCCTACATAAGTAAACAAGTTTTATGGTTTTGACAAATATGAGAGTGTGTGGTATGGAGATGTAGGAATCGCACTAATACTCCTTTACACTGAATAGTAATTCAATGTAAGTAGGGCATTGCGAATGTAGTGCATTTTCAAAAATTGTGTCACTAACCTAACATTGTTCCAAGATGTTTGGCTACTGTGGCAGGAGATATATAGAGGATGTTGGGGCGTAAGTATATCTGTATGTAAGTATGAAGCCATTGAGTTTCTTTGACGTTTTTTATGTTTTTTGGTTGTGTCAGCCTATGCTTTTTGCCTTGTGATGATATTCTAGAAGTTTCATATTTATTCATGGATATTAGCAAACCCATCTACAAGAGTATTATTTATCAAGAGTTATTTTTCAGACCGATAATCAAAGTTGTTTAATTACTAGCGGATTTTCTATATCTATGTAGATGAGTACCCATGTTTGAGGCTGATGTAGGTGGACAAATTGAGAGGCTCATGGCAGGGGATAGCTCTTTGTTCTATGTTTTGTATTATTTAGTCGCATGTATTGTTTGGCTTATGTATAGAACTTGGGGATATGGAGCTTATGTATTGGGAACTTAGGATTATGTGATGCATGCAGGTGCCCTATGGCGTATGTTGGTATTATGGATATGTTACATGTGGTCTCCATGCATTTATTTGTTATTATAATTATTAATGTTGTGAAGGGCATTAACTTTAGGGCAAAGCCTAACAATTTTCTATAAGGTGTGGAGTCACAAAGTCCTCAACATGGCACAGATCAATTAAGGTACGCAATACGTATTTGGTTGCAAGTTTGTAAGCGTGACAGAGAATCTTGGACTAGAGGAGATCACAATTTATACATTTTGAAGGGTCCATGTGAGCACCGAATGATAGGGTATAAAGCCCTAACATATGATGATACACAATGCATTTAATTTATGTTTTTGGGGTTTGTGAAGCAGGTAATCACGACCTAGTGTTTACTTTACTTTAAGATTAGCATCATCAAAAGAATATGTTATCTAACTTAAAGGTCAAAAATAAGTATAATAACTAGATCATGCATATGTATTATGAAAAACTTAACCTCTTAGTTGCATTGGGGGAGTTGTCTTCTTGTAGCTTAGAATGATCATCGTATCAATAAAGTTACCTTCTTAAGTGTAGGGTAGGCGTTTCCTCTCTTGTGGCTCATAGTGCTCATATTAGGAGCCTTAAATATAGGAGCCTTCCCATGGTAATATGATCACCATGCATTATGTATGTAAGCGTTGTAAGGTTACTGTCTGAGCCTCCTTGAGGGGCTTGATGAGAACCTATTCATAAATTGGCATTGGTTACCCTTCGGGGTTTAACAACCAAAGACAAAAGCCTAAAGTTGAAGCTGTGAAGCATCGGAGTTTGGCAAACCTTGGTCGCACATTAGGCTAATGAAGTGATCTTTGACAAGACTTCAATAACCAATCATGGAGTTTGGAAGCTCACAGTAGATTGGTGAAGTTTGAGGAGATGATTCGACAGACATTCAGTCAAGGTTCAGTAGCTGAAGATTCGGTCCGAAACCATAGGGCTGATGTCACACAAAAGAATCAAAAGCTTCAGTCGCAATTTCTGAAGCTGAAGCTGACATGGATAGTTATATGTGATCGTTCTTTTGGCATTCGATCGATCATTCGGCAACCGACCAATATGACAAAATTGCAAAACTAGTCGTTCGAAAAATCAAAAAAGGAAGGGTTCAAACCCAACCGGCTACTATTCTTGGAGAGGCTATGGAAGCCTATAAATAGGACTTTGGGGAGTGTATTTTGGACACCTCTTGCTACTCTTGTGTACTCTAGACTCCCTTGGATGAAAATTAGAAGGGCAGGCTTGTGTTAGGAAAAGCTTACGTACTAGCTTGTATTCTAAGTGTTTTTGATTGTACCAAGGAAAGTGTATTGTAAAGAGGTCAGTTTAAGTGTGTTTGAACAGCTTGTAAACTCCCAAAGTGTAGGAGTGTGTGTGAGGAAACATCTTGCTTGAGGAGAAAAGGTGCTTAGAGAAGATGTAACTTCCAAGGTTGTACAGTTTCAAGGTTGATTGAAGCTTGTTGGAGCTAGGATCCTTGGCTTTTGGCGATGGAGAAAGAAACCTTGCTAAGGCTCCAAGGGCATTTCGCAAGGTTTCTTGGCGGTTGTGAAATGCTTGTGAAGGAGGCCTAACTTGGTTGTTTGTAAGATTACAAGTTGGTTTGCCTACTGGAGCTGCAAAGACCTTACCACTTGGTGAGCTAGAAGAGAGAAATAATAGTTGAGAACCTCTTCAAAATTTTGTTTGTGCCTTTTCTCTTTTCCACCTTACTTGTGGGCTATTAACTCTTTTGTATTCACTTATTTACATAGTTCCTTAACTCCCTTGTGTTTGACTTAATCACTATTAAGGGTTAAATATCATCAAGTTCTAGGTCATTATCACTACTTGTATAGTTTGACTTGTTCACCACCATAAGTAGCAACTTGGAATAGAACTCTATAGTGCTTTACACACACACACACACACACACACACACACACATACACACACATTATTACTTGAGTTCATATTATCTATTTGCCTTTCTTATTTCATTTGTACTTAATTGCTTATAATATATTTTTGCTTAAACCATTTCCGCATTTTTTCCATTCTTGCGATCTATATAAGGCTCTTAAGAATTATGTCGATCTAACTATTTGTACTAAGTATTTGTAGTTACCTCTCTCACACATTAGGTGTGCACTTTTAATTGGTATCAAAGCTCCGGTAAGTACAAGATGGATGAGTTTCCTTCAAGCTTTACAAAGCAAGAACTCCAAAGGCTTTTCAAGCCTTGTTTGAGGAATCTCTTAAGATTGTCAAAAGAAATAAGGAGCTCAAGGAGTCTCTACAGAATTTGACATTAGACAAGAGGCACAAGAGCAAGAAATTGCACACAAAGAAGACAAATTGCCCTCACTCCAAAGGGAAAATAGGCCCAAGGCAAAGCAAGAGGAGAAACTCAAGGTGTCCTCATCTATTATAACAGAAGCCCCTACCAATACACTCTCTAGGTCATCCCCGACATGCTATTCATGTGGAAGGATTAGACATCTTGCCTTATCTTGTGAAATCATGAAGCAAGTAGTTCAAGTTGTATTCAAATAGATTCCTTTGCTTGATGGCGTTCTCCAACACTCCAAGGGAACACATCTTGTTGTAACTTGATAGTAGTAGGATAAGAGACTTGACCGGGGATTCCTCTAATATTTTAAGCTTTGTTGCACATGGAGGTGTGGTTACCTTTGGAGACAATGATAAAGGTAAAATTTTAGGAAAAGGTTGTGTCCGTAAAACCTCTCATTCTATTGAGAATGATAATTTTGTTGAAGTTTTGAAACATACTTTACTTAGTATTAGTCAATTGTGTAATGGTAATAAGAGTGTTTTTTTAAATCATAGACTTGTTTAATTTTTAAATGGTGAAACTAATGACGTTTCATTTTGTAGGAATAGAAGAAATAATTTTATGTTGTCACTATTAACGGTCTTAATGATTCAAAAGTTGTTTGCCTATCTACTATTGATGATCAAATAAGTTTGTGGCCCGGGCATCTACACCACAAGCTACTCAAGCACTAAGAAGCACATCAACTTGTAAAAGGACTCCCCAAGCTATCCTCTAACAAAGGCCCATCACCATGTGGACCATGCCTATGAGGAAAGAAAACCAATGTCTCAAACAAGGTGAAGAACCAAGTGAGCACTTTAAAGTGTTTAGAACTACTACACATGGACCTGATTGGGCCTATGCAAACAAGAAGCCTAAGTGGGAAAAAAGTACATTTATGTGATTGTAGATTATTATTCAAGGTACACTGGGGTTCTCTTTCTCACTCCCAAAAATGATACTTTTGAGGCATTCAAGAGATTTTCAAAGGGAATAATTGTTGAGAAGAATGCCCACATTATGGCTATTAGGAGTGATGGAGGTAGAGAATTCATCAATGAAAGCTTTGTGAAGTATTGCAAGAAAAAGAGACCAAACATCAACTATTAGCCTCAAGGACTCTTCAACAAAATCCACTAGTCGAGATAAGGAATAGGTTGCTTGTGGAAATGGCTAGGACACTCCTCAATGATCAAGACCATCCTCACTAATTTTGGGCTGAGGCTATCAACACCACATGTTACATCCGATCCTTCTTAGGCTAGGCCATTTAGCTGAGTTTTTCTTCAATTTAATAAAAACTACAAAGATGAGATCCTTTGTTAGTTTTCAAACATAAGTTCTAGAAAAGTTATGATATAAGCCCCTACTTAAGCTTATTAAATAAATATCCAAGTTTTACAGTCTTCATGAATATAAGAATTTGTGGTACAGAGATGTACGAATTGCACTAGTACTCTTTTAGATTCTAAAATAGTACAATTTAAGTAGGGTAATGTGAATGCATCGCATTTTTAAAAATTATGGCACTAACCAAACACTGTTCCAATCCACCTGAGTACCATGGCAAGCGATATAAGATGTTGTTGAGTTTCTCTAACATATTTATGTTGTTCAGTTTTGCCGACCTATGCTTATTGCCTTGTGATGGCATTCTTGAAGTTTCATGTTTTTCAGTAGGTATTAAGATACCCATCTATATGTAAGTATGAAGCTGCTGAGTTTCTCCTGCATATTTATGTTGTTCAGCCATGTCGACCTATGCTTATTGCCTTGTGCTGGTATTCTTGAAGTTTCATGTTTTCAATGGGTATTAAGATACCCATCTACCAGTATTATTTATTGGTAGTTATTTTTCGATATCCTATATATCTATGTAGGTGAATACTCATGTCTAAGGCCAGCATAGGTAGATAGATTGAGAAACTAATGGCGAGGGACAACTTTGTGTTTTGTGCTATGTATTATATAGTCTCAAATATTGTATAATGATATATTCCGCGAGGATATCGAACTTATGTATTGCGATCTCGGGATTATGTGATGTATGTAACATGGGCGGGTGCCCTAAGGCCTATGTTGGTTTGCTGGATATATTATGTATGGTTTATGTGTTTCATTTGTTTTAATGATGATGATGATGATGATGATGATGATGATGATGATGATGATGATGATAATGATGAAGATGATGATGATGATGATTATTATTATTATTATTAACACCGTGCAAGGTATTAACTTTGAGTCAACGTCTAATAATTGTCTACTTGGTGTGTAAGCCTTAATGTCCTAGAACATGAGGAGGAGTAATTAAGGTACGTGAAACGTACTTGCTTGCAGCTATGTGTGTGTGACAAAGAAATGTAGGCTAAAGGAGCTTATGGTCCATACTGTTTTAAGGGTCCACGTGAAGATCAAGTGTTATGGTATAATGTCGTGACACACGATGATGCCCTATATATTTAATTTTTGTTTGTGGGGGAACATGTAACTACGACCCAGTGTTTACTTTACTAAAAGACTAGCATCATCATAAGAATAAGTTACCTAACTTAAAGGTCGAAACTAAGTATAAGAAATGGATCATACATTCGCATAATGAAAAGCTAATCACCTTAGCTCAATTGGAGGTCTTACCTTCATGTAGTTCACTTGGAGTGATCATTACATCTGCAAATTAACCTTCTTAGTTACAAGGGGAGGTGTTGCCTCTCTTATGGCTCGGAGTGCTCATATTAGGAGACTTATGTGTAGGAGCCTTCCTATTGTAGTGTAGTATATCAACATGTATTACGTATGTAAGCCCTTTAAGGTTATTGCCTTACGCCTCCTTAAAGGTTAAGATCCACTTCTGTAAAATTTATATGCTAGTAATCCAACAAATAGCTTTCTGAATTATAACACCAAGATCGGTTCATATTTGAGCCGAATTGTGGTGTTATAATCTTGCTTAAGGAACAAAGGTGGTTGGAGAAGGTTAAGCTTCCAAGGTTGTAAAGTTCCAATGGTGTTTGGAGCTTGTTGGAGTTACGATCCTTGGCACTTGCTATTGGAGAAGGAAGGTTTGAGACTCCACTAAGGGTATTTGGAGTGCAAGGTTTCTAGGCGCTTGTGAAATGATTGCAAAGGAAGCCTAGTCTGATTGCTTGTACGGTCATAAGTTGGTTTGCCTAGTGGAGCTAGGAAAACCTACTCACCGAAAGACTTAGTGAGCTTAAAGAGAGTATTAGTTGGAAACCTTTTTAAAAATTTGTATGCCTTCTCTCTTCTCCCCCTTTTGTGCTATTATCTCTTTCGTATTCACTTATTTGCACACTTGCTTAATTCCTTTGTGTTTGACTCAATCACTATTAAGAGTTAAGTATCATCAAGTTTTAGGTCATTATCATTGCTTGCATGGTTTGACTTATTCACCAACACAAGTAGCATTTTGGAAAAGAGCGTATTGTACTTTTTACACACACATTATTCCTTGAGTTCTTATCTATTTTCCTTTCTTATTTCATTTATACTTAATTCCTTATAACATATTTGTGCTTAAATTGTTTCTATAATTTTGTCCATTCATGCAATCTATATAAGGCCCCTAAAGATTGTGGGGATGTAATTATTTATAATAAGTGTTTGTAGTTGGCTCTCTCCCACATTAGGCGTGTGCCTTCACAGTTTGCACTGAGGTAGAGTCATTACATTTCTTCCCTTATCTTTTACTTATTTGCTTATTTACTTGTTACATTTCGTCTGTTATATTTTTACTTATTTGCTTATTTAAATGTTTATGTGCTTGTGTTATGTTGGCTTATACAAATCTAAACAACTTGTATGGTTTGACAAGTTCGCCAACACTTAGTTGTTTCTATTTGTTAAATGCTATTGTTTGTTGTCTTGTATCTTCACAGGTCAAGATTATATTTTGTTTGTGAGTTTCGATTTATTAACTTGTTTGTTCAAGTTGTGTTATTTGAATAGGTTATCTACAACCGAACTCATCATTTCCAATAGCCAGTTTGGCAATTTGTTGAATGATCAAGTGTTGAACGACTTGCCTAAGTCGATCATACCATAACATAAATAGTTGCTCTAGCCAGGTAGTTTAGTTATCCTTCATTTGTTGATGACTTGGCCGAACTTTCACTAATGCTTCCCCTTAAGTTCTTCCAAACTTTTGTCCCTTGCTGATGTAGATTTTGGTTGTCAATGCTCTGCCGATGTCTACCTTAAGCACACATCATTTCTTTCTTCTAAGAGTTTGGCTGGCCAAAGTTTTGCCGAAGTCTTCCATGTTAGCCCTACACTTTCTCTCCCTGATTTTTGGTTGCCGAGCTTCCATTTGCATACATTAGGCCTAAACACCTCGTCTTTTGGCTGTCAAAGTTCCTGCCAAAGTAGATTTTGAACTTTATAGACTTCTTCTCCATCCTTTGAGTCTTGATGATCTTGATCCAGGTAAGTGTATATGGACTCCTATGAATTACTTAGAGAGTTTGTAGTTTTGTTAAATCAAAACAAAGTTCAATAGATCATACACCAAAGTTCACACACATTTTTATGTCTATTACAATGCAAGTCCTTGGAAACTACTCGTCACAAGTGCACATAAAAATTTAAAAATGAAATGAATTGTAAAGATTGGCAAATAAGTGGAAATTTTAGAAAAGATCTTCGAATATTTATTTTATTTCGTGAAACCAATATAGTCAAAGTGATAAATTGCTAAGTAGGTTGGCACCTGCTTACCCATCATATAATCATATGTAATACTATATCCAAAATTAAAATACTTATTATAAAGAAATTTATATTAATATTATCACCACAGGCAACTTGGAGCATTGTCAGTTTTTTATTCTTAATAATGGAGATCTTTTTTCTTGATATTTCCTATCAAGTGAGCACAAAATTGCTTCATCATCACCATACAAAGCTTGTCTTCATGAGTTATAACCTTGTCGCTTTTGTTGATTGTCATCTCCAAGGAATCAATTGATATATATAGAGTGTCAATAAGTCTTTAGCCATGATGCTAAGAATTAGGTAGTTCCTTGCCTTTGTTTTCTACAACTCTACAACATGGAAGCTGTGAATTTCTTTAAGCCTTGTCATATAAAAAGTAACAATGCAGCAATCAAACTCTTTTGATACAAACCTACAATGAAGCATTTGTCATGACATACTAAGAAGGCTATGAGTAGTGGAACTCGCACTACCTGCAAATACTTATCCAATACTTACGGAAAAAACCTTTTACGTAGTTAGAGACCGAGAAGCATGTGTGGAATATCGTCAATTTTTGCATAGAACAAGGTGGATTTAGATAGGGAATAACACTAAGAGAGAAGTGAAAAGCATAGTCATTTGCAAACTAGGCTTGCGAGATGGTCGTACTTTGTTCCTACATGATGCTCTCTTTGCACCTAAGATTTGACAAAACTTAGTTTCTATTCCAGTTTGTCTTAGTCTAGGTTTTAATTTGCAGTTCTTAGTAGGTGGTTTCAAACTCTAAGTGCTGTATGTATCGGATTTGGTTTTATTTCTAAAGGTTTTATTGTACTAGATGTTATGTGTGACAATGTCAATATAATTATTTATTTTTCTTGTGTTGCATCATCAAGTAGTAATGCGACAATTGATGAGAATGCAAAGCATGCGTGCTTTGGGTACATTGGGCAAGAAAAAATGTCTTGTTAGCTAGAGAGGACTTGTTGTGGTCATTTACTAATATAAGCTTACCCATGTGTGAACAAAACACCGCCTTACTAGAAAAGCAACAAAAAAAAAAACCTTAGGAAATGGAACACTAGCCAATGTTCCAATGCAATTAATTTATCCCAACATCCCAATGAATTTTAAGGTGAGGTATGGGGCTTCGTACTTACATTCATAGATGATTTCACCAGATATGGTCTTATTTATTTGATTTCCAATGAGTTATAAGCATTGGATTTCTTTACTCGTTATATGAAATTGGTCAAAAATCAATTGGATAATCGAGGACGTGGATAGATATCTAAACAATTTTTTAAGCTTTGCTTAGAAAAAAAAAGATTTTATGGCAATTTAACTATTCCTGAAACTCCACAACAAATGGTGTAGCACCTCGATTCAACCCACTCCACAAACCAAATTGAACTAATAAATTTCGGAATACTTATTAATAACCGACACAAAAAAGATCTAACCACTCATGGTGTAAAAAAAAGGAACCCGAGGGAAACTAATGCACAAACAATATCAAATGCATTCGAGACATTTAGGGTTTGGCCTATACAAAAAGAATATCCTATATCAGTCAAATTTACAAAGGAGGCTAAGTTTCTAGAAAAAAATTGGCAGTCTCACTATAAATAGGATGATGAAAATTTACACAACCTATATAATTATCATTCAATCATAAAACAGTCTCTGAACACTTTATAATATCATTTGGCATTCACAATACTCCACATTTGTAGATCATTAATAATACATTCAACATAGATTTCACATTCATCAAGATGCTAGCTTACCTGGTCTTCACATAGGCAGGCCCATCTCCTACAATTACGAACCACAAAACCTCATCTAACCCATTTGCCCTCTTTGCTCGGTGTACCTGCACAAGTAGCTTGGTTTTGCATACCAAGATAATTTAACCATTAGTTTTAAGACTCCGGGGCTTGGAGTAAGCTCGACAAAATAAATTAGACTTGTGTATCCCAAAGTATTCTATCTGCAAATGGAAGAAATACAGTTTGGTAAACAAAAACTAACAAACTGTCATGATATCATATTATGACGCACAAGCTGGCATTATTCACAACACAAGTTTCAAGGCCACTCGACCACAACATTATCATATTGCCCATAAGCATTAAACATCCGCATAAAGATCTCCAAGGGACGGACACAACATAACACGCCAAAAAGCCCACAACACCACATACATAATATAAGAAAACACATCAGCAAAGAATCTAATTGGGTTCCAAATAATTAATAGGGAAAAATCTCAATACCGACAAATGAATAAACTAGTTATCCACCAGAAACTAAAATGAAACAACTTTTCCACAACACATTTACCATAAGCAAATGGCTAATATGGCTTAATCATAATCACAATCATTGATAACCGTATGTATAGATAAGATAATATCTCATAATGACATGTAGGTAATATAGCCATAGGGCCTAGCTGATAATCACTGCAGCACTGCATGCTCCAGTTATACTCGATGAAGGTGTACACATGCCAAAATATATACACTGCTAGGAGGTAGTAAGTTGTTGTTGTATATATGATCGTCAATCGAGCACCACAGGTGGGTATCGACCAGGTTCCTCAGTGATATCATGCATCCCATCCATCTCACGCAAGTTAAAATCTGAAAACATAATATATGTATAAGGTCTAAGCATGGACAATTAAAATAGCCCTAAGTGTGACTTTGAGCTGGATCTTGCAACTTTCGAAATCTCAACAAGGGATCTCATCCTTTAAAGTTTTATTAATTCAAAAGATTGATTAGATGACTAGTATCCAATATAATGCCACTAAATATGTTCTACAATATAAATCAAATCACATGAACCAAATAAAAGATCAATAAAAAAAGAGTCCTAACGGACATGAAAAGAGATCCTCGTCTTATTGCGGCAAGCCCAACTCATAGAGGCCTAGTGATGCGAACAACTACACGACCATTTATGATGAATGTGTGCAATGCATAAATAGTCCTAGATGCAATAAGGATTCATGACATGCAACAAAAAATTAAACAAACACACTACATATCTAATCTGATAATTGTGTCCATACGTGAATTTTGATATCGTGAAATAAGTTGAATAGGTTAATAAACCATGTGCTGAAATCATAAGTGTGATGTCGGTATATTAGGAATATCAACTGGGTTAAACCCACACAACTGAGATATCAGAAGATGTCGATGTCTTTGAAGATATGGACGTCTAAGCTTAAGATATCGCAGCACACTATATAGTAGCACAATATCTGAATTATTATTAAAATAATCTGATCTAAATATTAAATTTTTTGGTTACCTAATAGTTAAATCACTGAGAGAAATTGAGATATAGTACTCAAAAGATGACGAATCACATGAATTTGGTTGGCTCTGACTGTGTGAATACTGATTTTTATTAATTCGCAGTTGCTCTGGAGGAAGGTGAAGAGAAGGGGGAAGAAAAGGGAAAAAGAGGAGAAGGAAGGAGCGGAGAAATGAGGGAAAAGAGAAGAAAGGGGGGAAGAGGGGAGCTGGGAGGTGGCTAGGGTGGAGGAGAGGAGAAAAGAGAGGGAGAGAAAAAGGTGCCCAATGGTTTTGTAAAAAAATCTACCTGACACCATGACAAAGGCACCTTGGGGGACGTCCTTGCACTGTGCATAGGGCACACGTGAGGTGCAACGGCGCCAGGAGGGGGAACCCTTGCGCCTGACACTTAGCCGTGGCAAGTGAAATGGAAGGAAAAGAAGAAAAAGAGAAGGAAAGGAAGGGAAAGAGAAGTGGAACGACTTCTAAACATAACTAGAGCTTTAAGATATGCTGAGAATGAATGCGACATGACTCTAAAATGATACACGGCCCTAGGCAAACTAACACCCAAAGCAACAACAAGGTCATGACTTGGCAATTGGGGCCAACCGGATAATATTCAATGATAGACGGGCCCAATATCCAAGTCCACAACAATACACAAGAGCTTACTTAGAGCCAACCTAATCAAACTTGACCGGCTACATACTAATTGAGTCAAACTAAAGTCAAACCAGTCGTAAGAACACCGGACCCAAGGGGCCGGGTTTTACAAATGGTGTTGTCAAATATAAAAATAGAACCCTTTTAAAAATGATGAGATTGATGATGGCACAAGCAAACTTGCCTATCCCTTTTTAGAGAGATGCACTATTGATTGCATCCTATATTCTTAATTGAGTACCCTCCAAATTTGTTACTTCCACCCACTATGAACTATTGATGGGTAGAAAACATAACCTTAGTCTACTCGAGCTATGGGATCAGCTGCTTTAATTTGTGATACTCCTAATCAATATGGAAAGTTCGGACCCCATGGTAAGAGATGTATCATTAAAAGATACTCGGTTGAATCAAAAGGGTATGTGCTCCTAGGAGAACACACAAAATTACCGAAATTAAATCCAAAGACACATTTTTTAAAATGTTTATCTGAGTAAAGAGTGAAATTGAAAAGGACATTTTTTCCTTTTTTTTATGAAATGGAAGTTCCAAATGTTAGAACTTTAATTCAAAATTATCAAAACTTTATTAACCTTATATCAAATCATCGAGTAAATAATCAAACTAGATATTGAAAGCGTACTAAGCCATAAAAGAACTGGAGTTTTAATCTCTTCAGGTTATGGTCTTCTGAATTAAGAAGTGTTTTCTAGACCTGAATTCTGGACAATGGGATACCAGAACGAAAACTACTATTGGTTCAGGGACCATAGCCTCCTTATTTATAGTCGTAATTCCATAATGTCAATTCCACCCATCACAAAAGAGAAATTACGAAAAGGTATCTACACATTGAATTTCACACTTTTCATATTGAATTCCACACTTTAATTTATGGCTCATAACCCTTAACTTTAGTAGATCAATTTAATTTAGCCAACCTTATAATAACAACATATGATATAATTCCTAATTTATGTATATTTTTATGTCCAATTTCCAACACCAAATGCTAATGTTACACATATTCAAGGAGTAACATTGATCAAGTAGTCATTGAAGAGTCACAATTGCGTAAAAGTGAACAAAAAAGCATTCATCTACATCGTTTTGATGTGGAAGAAGCATTTTTTATCTCTCCGCAAGATGATGCAGAGCCTAAAAATATAAAAGTTCTTTCGGGCACTGCTAATGGAAAATGGAAGAAAGTAATGAAAGAAGAAATAGAGTCAACGAGGACTTTAGATGATTTCCCTGAAAAGTGTAAACAAATAGGAATAAATGGGTTCTCAAAATAGAGTGCAAATCAGGTAGATCAATTGAGAGATTCGAAGCTCGACTTGTAGCAAAAGGCTACACATGAGAGAAGACATTGACTTCGAGAAATAAATCCTCCCCAGTTGAGATTTAACTCAACTCGATAGAGCTTTAACAAATCTATTGGCAACTATAAAATAGAGTTTGGCAATAGATCGATAGATCTTTAGCAAGGCAACCGATAAGGATGGCACGAGGTAGTAGCACACGAGGTGATTGATGATTATGTAATTTATTTATATTTTACCCTATCTTTAATGATTAATTGTGTCTATTTCTCGAAGTTTTTATCGGTTTTTATCATGTTTTCGTTAGTTGCTTGTTTTTTACTTAAGTTTGATTAATTTAGATGTTATATTAAATTAATAATAATGATTGTTTGACAGCTTTGAAGATTGCAAAGACTGTTGGGAAAGAACGACAAGACTGCATGGGAATTAAAGCATTTGTATCTCAAATTGAAATTAGTATTTGATCTTATTTGTGTCCGAGTCTCTCCTTGTCTACAAATTGTTTAATTACCCGATGCGAACAAAGTCTGCAAAAAATTTTACGACCATAGACACGGACATTATCCCCCCCCCCCCAAAAAAAACCAAACACAGACGCAAACATCCCTCTATCAGCGTTCATCTGCGGAAATGGAAATTAGTTTGGTATATTGTTGGAAATGGAAATTGGTTCAATTAGAGGTAAGCAAATATGTAATTAAATTGGCTTTGGAGCAGATAACCAATTCTGGTTTAAAGTGTGGAGAAAATAATGAAATTAAGAAACATGAGATGTATTGCTTCCCAAGCAGCAAAAAGAAATAAAATATTTATGAAATTTATAAATGGTAATTCATGCCAAAATCATTGATCATCTATTAAAATATTATATATTTTTAGATTGTAGTACTATACAAGTAAAACTTCACACCAAGTCGTTCCCTTGGAAAATTTATCTCCATTAATTTCTTTAAAAAAACATAAGTAAAAAGGGGAATGTTTTTGTAAAAAGATTTTATATCTCATATTCACGCTATAATTAACTTTGTATATTATAACTGAGAAAATTTTACACATTTAACATCTTTTACGTATCTACCAAACGAGCCATAGGAAAAATAATCTGGAAATAAAAAATGGGATTTATTGGGCACAGAAGTAGCAAGAAATTGGTGTGCCCCCAACAAATATGGACTATTTGCTCTTCAAATCTTCATTACAAAATTCAGGTAAATAAAGAGTGTCAGCGTTGCACTCGCTGCATTAAATGCTTACGAGCATTAATTTGCAGCACAATAAGCCAGCATATTACAAAAGTGAGGAGCCCAAATAAAAATTTCACAATGACCACATAAGAGTTTTAGCCTAATCTATACAAGGAGTGTATAGTCAACATCATCATTTTTAGTTATCGGGCCTTAACCAACACAAGACAATCAAGAGACAGCATAGTTATAGCATTTGATAGGATTCAATTCATCAATAGCATAATCTTAACAACCAAAATTGCTTAATTGAGAGGATTCAATTCATCAATAACACAATCTTAACAACCAAAATTGCTTCTCGACGTTAGAATATAACTTTTTTAAAATTTTAGTAAAAATTCACCGTAATATTCAAATTCAAGAAAAATAAAAAAATTGAAGACCAATTTGAAAATTAATCTATCTTCAATATAAGCTTAAGGTTTATATAAACTATAAAGCATTAAGTATTTTTTAAACCCATACGTTATTAATATAATCTAACAGTCTTATTTTACACTAAAAAAATCTCTAAATTCATTAAAACTAAAAAATTATTAAAGCAACAGGTGTCAAACCAGAAACTATTATATTTTATTAAATAGACAATACATATAGACAAATATTGATACATATATAGATAAAAGTAAAAATCAGTAGATTGGCCTAGCTTACTTTAATTCACATGGTAATATTATTATTATTCTGAATGTCTAACAAAACAAAACTGTCTTTTCTACATTGCACTCAAAGTTTCCAAGAATCACTTGAACTTATATTTGGCTAGCATGAAAATATTATAAATGCCATGAAAATCTTAACCAATTAGTCTTACTAAAAGTAGTATATATCTCATATACTTCATAGAAAATAAGTTCATGCTTAATGTATACTATGGTCAAAATAATAATGATTACACTTAATTATTTATCCCATTTGTAAAAAAAAATTCACCTTTTCCTTGTCTCCTTAGAGATAAGAAAAAATGTGAAAAATTAATTACACATGGGAAGGCACATGGATGAACTACTTTAAAATAATTATGATTGTTTGGTAGGCCTACTTCAATACAATTATACTTTATTGTACATAAAATACTAAATGCAAAAGTCTATTCATATAAGATATATTAATCATAACTACTTTTTTAAATATAAAATAATAAATGCTAGAGTAATAATTTGCTATAAGGCAACCCACCCATTAAATACTTGACACTTTTGTTATTTCAAAAAATGGGTCTAATACTTTGTGATTCTCTAACCATTCATTGGATCTTACAACCCATTGGCTCGAAGACCTTCCAACAGATTAGTTTTCTTATTTTAAATGTTCATGTCATTTACATCATTTTTACCCTAATACAGATTAAAATGACTGAAAATAATCTCGATGAGGATCATATAGCTGAGTCAAGGATGAAGATCAATATAACCATTTTAAACATACATTGGGGTAAAACAATAAGCCAAGAGGCCTACCAATATAACCGTATTCGTAACTCCACAATTACATTATATCAACTTCAATCAGCCTCGTCTACTTGTTTCTCTGGGATATCTTTTTTATCACGTTACCTAAAACAAGGGCCCATTGAGTCCAGTGTGTACCCCCCTGCATCAGAGTTTTGAAATGAAACTAGTTAGAATAATGCATTATCCAATTTAAATATGAAGTACCACATCTTCTTCTTTGACCATTTGATACCCAAAGGATGTTGGCGACATGGATCATAGTTAAACTCATCCATGTTCCAAAAATTTGGATGGTCATATGCCCTTCCTGACACTAACCCTCATTTGTCCAGACTTGGGACTGACAATATACAAACATTGGCCAAGTTCGTAAGAAAATACTGCATGTAAGAAAAAAAATATCCTAGAATTTTTTATAAATCCCTGCAGTTAGTGATCTAATATATTATTGAGATATATGTACATATAGATAACAGCATGGCACACTTACCTGACAGAACACCACATAAGGCTCCCTAAGTGGACCATCACATGAAAGTTCACTTGTACTCCCGTCTATGAATGTTCCATCAGCAAAAATAACCTGATTAACAACCACCATCACTATGTCCTTTGATTACACGGCTTTTCACTTCTACTTCACTATGAGTTTCCAATATTGAAATACAATAAATTGTAAGGTTCAAAAAGAACTGGTAACGGTAATGTACACTATTTGCAGGTGCACTTACTTTACTACCTAGTCCATTACATTAGCATAGCCACACTCAAAAACATTGGAAAATTCATTACTTAACAGTAAATTTTAACTGTCAGCATAAAAAAAGTAAACCAGATTATATTTGGAATACCTCAGATGCATATCCAGGACTAGAACCTGCAACAGGTTTGATAAATGAACTCACTGGGCAGCTTCTCTGCACAGCCTCACAAAATGCAAGGAGACACTCCCTAGTCTCAAGTTGAACTGCCTGTACATAGTTTAATAACTTGAGCTTAGTATAATGTCCTCCAATAAATTAAGTTAGTCTTACATCCAATACCTATTGGGGTAACATCCAATATTTTAGTGGGGATGTGCTTGAGATCTTCAATTTGGTTTATTACTTTTAAAGAGATGACTAAGCCCAGCAGTTTGTACTAATTGGGCCTGGCCTACACACTTAGAGACCAGAGCTCTTATATGATGAATGTCATAAACATATCTGGTAGGAAATAAGGGAAGAAAAAAGTAAGATGGGCAGAAATATGGGCAATCTCCACAGCCTTGTTTCAGTTTTAGTGCAATTTACATTGGCTGTCCCATTTATTTCTGCTTTGGTTCTTAGTTTCAGGGTCTGCCTTGATTGGATGATTGAGAGTACTATTATGCATATTTAGAGGGTGTTTTAGGTTTGTGTAGGATCTGTATTTGATGGCTTTGGTCTGATTTGTCAAAGTTGTAATGGCAAGTTAGTTTCATGTTAGTAAGTCAACGTGTGTTTAGTTCTCCAGGTTCGAAGTCTGTTAAATCAGTGCCAACTTACCTATTGTTGGAGGTTGATCTAAGAAGTGACTGTCCAGATTTGTGAAGTGACTAGGATTATTAGAGGTTTGTCCAGATTTGTGATGAAGTCGTGGCCTGAGTTAGTCTGCATTTTAGTGACATCCATGGACTGCTAGGAGGAATGAAAGGGAAAGTTTGAATTCTAAGCTGGTTTCCATGAATCTTAGAATATCTGGTTTGTCCTTTGGTTAATCAACATCCTAGCTAGATTAGCGAATCAATTTCTAACCTATGCTACATCACCATGGATCATTGGTTTTGGTAATTGAAATTATAGTTTATTTATTTATATATTTTTACAAATGTTTTGCAATTGCTATTGATTATTTTTTCTTATAGACAAACACAACATTATACATGTTATTTAATTAAATTTTGGGTTGAATGCATGTTGTATTTATAATTGTTATTTTCTTATATGTTTTATTTACAATTTACTCATTGTACATTTCAAAAGATTTGTTATGTTGCTATTTAGTTTTCAGTAGTAAAATATTGTGCAAAGTACTGTTTGATGTGGATTCAATTTATAACAACGTAACTCACATCGGCCCATAATTTGTCAAACACATCAAACACAAAGCACACAGTAATCATGAAATCCGAAGTGACACTAAATATTCGAAACTAGAAAAAAACAAAATCTGTAGTGCTCGTTGAAGAATCAAAGCAAACAATAGCAGCAAACATAAATAGGTAAGAAACCAGACAAAGAAAGAGAGGAAAACCAGAAAAAAACACCTTTTTGTGAAAAATTGATGAACTCAACTTATTCTCTTTAGAAATTTTTATAGACATCTATTGGCATCACAACAACAAAGTAATTAGAATTTGTTTATCAACAACCTGTACAGTATCATGGCGAGTAACTCTAGGAACTGGTTGCACCTTGAATCCCTTTGCAGCCATGACTTCCGCAATTAAAAGGCTTCCCTGGGAAAGAAAACATCTGATATACAGCACTCTAAATATGCATATCCAACAAGCAATGCAGAGCTCCTTAATCTTATATTAGAGTCTATACGTTTTATGAGTCTCAATATAGGAATTCATCTTTTATAGGAATTTATTAGTACTTCTGGCAATCTCAAGATAATCAGATGCTTAATTTAGCTCTTTTGGTTTTTCCTATTAATATTGCTACCCCATAAATCAGAATAAGTTTTTGCATGACATTTGATAGAATTTCTGGTTTTAGTGCCATTGTTTTTGCCTATGGGCTATTTTGTTTGATCCCTCTAACCGCTTCATCAAATTCGACCTACTTTGAATGTTACCCCAGAAATCTATCCCAACCATGACTGATTTTGGAAGTTCATTATTCAATGGGTTAAAAGCTAACCTGAAAAACCAACCAGAAGGAAAAAAAGCAGTAAAAAATAAGGTTCTTGGTCAATCTCATATCTTTGTCAAAAACTGATAATACTCGTCAATCTTATGAGTCTCTAATACAAGAATTTTCCAATATTAAGTCTCTACAGAAGAAATTAAAAAGAAGGAAAAAGAATTATGCGCTAGGAATTGCCCCACTAATAATAAATAAACTTATATAAGGAAGCAAGTATTAATAGTCGTAGAAGACTCGTTTTTTAGAAGAATTTGATCTCAAATTCAGAATTGGCAAGTAATGAACTTGATCAAGGGAGTACAACGGATAATAATGGCATCCTTAGATAAAGTAATAATACCACTGTGTAGGGGTGGGCATGGACATTCGAATGTCCGTGTCCGACCGATGTCTGAAGCATGTCCGACCGAATTTGACCAACCGAATTCGATCGAATTAAAACAAACCAAATATGGACATTTTTTTTGTCCGACCGAACAACCGACCAAATGTCCGATATTTTATATTAATAAAATAATAAATTTAACATTTTTAATGCTAATATTATATTTTATAAAAACTATAAAACATAATACACAATAAAATTAATATATAATGCCTAAAATTTGATTATTTTTAATGCCGTATCGATCTGACTGCCAAGCAAAGGCGGCTAGGGCTTGGATGATGGAAAAGGTGTCCGGGAGGGGGGGGGAAGAAATAGTTTAATGGCAAACTTGTAAATAAAACTTGACTCGACTTCGACTCGTGTTAAAATAATTATCGACTCGTAATAAATTTTATAAAAAATCCAAAAAAAAATTGAAAAATCCCAGAAAATAAAATAAACATCAAGTAAAGAATTTGTATGATCGTGAAAATAATCAAGTATTATATCTAATTATAAATAATCATTAACTTAATAATTTCCAAATAATATTTATCAAAATAATTAAGAATTAATGAGACG
>JAVDBV010084305.1:0-12729 GCA_032619315.1 Piper longum | reverse complement strand
TGGCCCGTGGGTTAAGGGAAGTATGCCTATTGTTGGGTCTAATATTTTAATTGGGTCTAGGTGAATTGGGCCTTCTTCTTTAAGTCAGTCAATTTAACTCCCAAGAAGTTACTTATATAGTCAATGCAACCCCCGAAGGGTTCATGGACTAAACCCGTCTATAAGTCTATGAATATGTATTCTCTCTTTAGAAGAAGGTACAAATGAAGAATTGAGTTTTTTTTTAGGAGTAGATTGCAAGGGCTGCCAAACCCTGTAGTGCCCAATTCCATACCTTTCATCTCAAATCCTCAATTTCACCGTTTTTTCCCCAGTTTTGTTGGATCCTCCTACAAGTGATCTAAGTCGTTCAATTTTAGTTAACTTCTTGAGGATTGAGTCTTTCTTTGGATTTGGCAGATGGTGAAAGGGCAAAATCTGACCCTGTTGTAGCAGAAAATGTGTGTGAGGCTCATGCTTCAGAAGCTGGTAACTCTAATTTTAATGAGGAGACATGTGGATCGCCAATTGCCATTAGTTCACAAGAACAGGTTCAGAATGATAAGGACAGCCAATGTTGCGATAGCAAACAACAAGAACAAATTGTTACTGTTTTAGATGGCACTCATGTGGATATTCCTGTAACCGACAAACCATTTGACAATCTCAAATTAATTTCAGATGATCCTGTGGAGGCTGAAAAGAGTTTTGCATTTGAGGTTAGTCAAGACTTGAATTCAGCCACCTGTGATCAGCAACCTGAATTATCTCAGATATCTTAAAATCAATTTGAGGTTTGAGTGTTTTCTTTTGCTCTCGAACTCTTTTGCAAATGCCTTTCTTGTTTCCTCTGCTTTCAGGGTAAAGGTGTGTGAAATTGTCTCTTTCACACACCAATGGTGAAGTGCAGGAGCCAAAAGTTGATACTGCCTTGTCTAAAAAAACGAGGGATGATAAAGTGCTGCAAGCATCTTCTGGTGGAACACTTAAGAGGACAAATACTAGGGGTAGAGGTTTAAAAGAAACTTCCTCTAGGAAACGAAAGGCAGAAAGCGTTGCAAATCTTTCCAGGCCATCAACTAATTCAGCTGAAAATGCTTCTCACTTTGATCCCCTGTCATCCATACAGCAGTATGTATGTACGGATGGCAATAATGCAAAATCAATGAGTGCCACTACTTGTTTGGCATTTAATTTGCCAGATCTAAATTCTGCAGATTCTCCAGCATTGCTGCACCAACCATTCACAGATCTACAACAAGTGCAATTGCGTGCTCAAATATTTGTTTATGGTTCATTAATGTTAGTAGAATGCTCCTTTTTCTTTGTGGTCATTTTTTTATTGAATAAGGTATTCAAAGTTGTGTAAATTTTTAGTCAAGGTACAGCTCCTGATGAAGCTTGCATGGTCTCAGCTTTTGGTGATTGTAGTCAGGGTGTGTAGTTTCTGTCCTGTTAAACTATTTGGTTTTATGAGCATACATTGTATTTTTTTTGGAAATGAATTTTATAATGTTTACTCTGTTTGATCAGATGGCGGGAAGAGTATGTGGGAGAGTGTGTGGAAGCTAGCTGTAGAAAGGTTCTACATTCAGAAATCTCCTGTTACTGGTCTCGAGTCTCCATTGTATGCCCAGTCAGGTACGTTGATAGAAAAAAAGTGAGATTTTGGTTAGATTATTACTGGGATGGTTTGATTTGTTTTTAAAGATAACTGATTCTTTGCAGGTGGTCGCTCTGCTCAAGATAAAACTTCGACCTTTGAAAGTGGTAGAAGAAGTAGTTTGTTTCCATCTGCAATATCTCCTGCTATACATCTCTCTTCTTCTCTGTGGAGTGCAGTATCTCAACCACAAGATGCTCAGTGCAGTAGTGCTGCAAGAAATTTCTCATCTGATACTCATCAGTCACTTTCCCCTTTATTTCCATTTCAGTTTCTGCAGATGCATTACAGAGGGAATACTCCTCTGTGGCCATCTCAGGCTTCTACTGGAGGATCACCCTGGATGGCTCCTCTTCAGAGGACATTCCTTGATACAGGACAGGGATATACTGCACTATCCATTGCAGAGGCGGTTCAAGCAACTCCTGCTCGAGAAATATCAACCAACTCAACTGTGAAGCCTCTTTCCACTACTTTGACTGCAAATGATGGAAACAGAACACCGCCCCTGTCATCCGCAAAATCTAGAAAGAGAAGAAAAAAGTCAGTGGAGGAATCTGTTCAGATTTCTCCCAAAAATCCATTGTCTGGTCTTGTTTCATTAACTTCTAATGTTTTATCAACTTTTACCCCTACATCTTCTAAAGTTGTGCCATGCAAAGAGCCATCATCTTCTCCAGCCAGTTCATCCCATTTCCAAATTGTGCCTGCTGGTGTCGATGCAGGACGAAAGGCCATCTTTACTGAGCAGACTCAAAGCAGAATTGAACAGGCAAAGTTTCAAGCTGAAGATGCTGCTTGCCATGCTTCATCTGCTGCTAGACATTGTCAAGACATATGGACTCAGTTATCTGTTAAGAACAACTCTGGTTCAGTTTTAGATACTGAAGAGAAACTTTCATCTGCTGCAGTGGCTGCTGCAGCTGGTGTATCTGTTGCAAAAGCTGCTGCAGCTGCTGCTAAGATTGCTTTAGAAGCTGTTGTACAGGCCAAATTGATGATTGATGAGGCATTGAAACATGAAGATGATGCTTCTTTTCAAATTGGACATGTGGGCTCCTCAAACGTGAATGTTAAAGATAAGTCTGTACATAATAAATCTATTATTTCTGCTACTCGTGAGGCTGCTCAGAGAAGGGTTGAAGATACTTCTGCTGCTGCAAAGCGTGCTGAAAATTTGGATGCTATAGTGAAAGCTGCTGAGCTAGCTTTAGAAGCTGTAGGTCAAACAGGAACTATTATTGCAATGGGGGATCCTGTTCCATTGAAGTTGAAGGAATTACTTGAATCTGGTATGCATGGTTACTGGAAACGGCACTCAATGCCTAGCGAGCGTAAAATGGCATCAAATAAAGTTTGCCAGAATGATGAGCACTTAGATGCCAATGATGCCTTAGTTGTCTGTGGTGGGATTCAACATCTTTTAGGAGAAACTCCTCATATAGAGGTGGAAAATGCCACAAACAATAATTCAAGCGGGGAAAATATTCAACAGAGTCAAAATCAATATGATGCAGGAAAAGCAATGGGTAATAGTATAGAATCAGGTGCGGGACCTGAATTATCATTTTCCATGACTGCTTTTGATAGCAGCAAATATAATATTGCTGATGGTTCAAAAGGCTCCTATATAGTTGAGGGTTCTCATGTTGAGGTGGGTTTTATTTGTTTTGTGGAATGTCTTACTTTTTCAGGAACAGAATTTGTCTTGTATTATTTGCTACGGGGGATAATTTTTTTTTTGTGGGTATATTTTGATTGTATAGGTTGTTCGAAAAGTGGACGAATCTAGAGGCATATGGCATTTAGCTAAAGTATTGATTGTTAAAGATGAAGAGGCTTTTGTTTGTTATGATGAACTGCCAAATGAAGGTACTTATTAGATTATGAAGATTTGATGGTACTGTTTGTAATTAAGGTCATGAAAAGATATGGTTGCAAAGTTGAAAAGAAAATTTTGTAATAAGAGGTTAACATTGACAATTTGTTAGGCTACTTCATTTTTCTACTTATTTCTTGTCACCCTTTTGGTACAGGCTCTGATCAGTTAAAAGAGTGGATACCACTTAGAGGTATTGGTGATGAGTCTCCCAGGATCAGAAATGCTCAGGGTGATGATGCAGCATTGAAATACGAAGGAACAAGAAAGAGGCGTAGGGCAGCTATTGGAAATAATTCTTGGTGTATAGGGGACCAAGTGGATGTGCGCATGCATAGTTGGTACAGTATCTTATGTAGATACTACATATGCTTTTTAATTGTCTTTATGGTCAGACTTAGTTTTTAACATCAAAATAACTGTTTGTGTATGGTATTAATCTAGCAAACCTGATAATCATATTCGGCCGGTTTTCTTGCCAAGCTACATTGTTTTCTTGTTGTTCTTACCCCAAACTAGTCGGTGGTGGACAAAGAAGAGGCTTGATGGAGTCCATGGCTGGATATGGTGAAGTAGGAGATAAGGGAGGTGTTGATAAGAGACATGAGGAGTACCATGTTATCCCTGGGTTGAGCTTTTGAATGGTTAATGATCATGTGTAGTATTTTTTTTACTGAAGTAATATCGGATGGGCAGCATATGCAGGTGTGGAAGTTTAATGTGGCTGGTCGTAAACTTAGATTTTGGCACTCAAACCAAAACCTTAGTAAGTGAAGGGCAAATTTGTCTTAAGAGGTTTGTTCTGGTGTTGTGTGCTGTTAGAGACTGGTTTGTGTAGTGTGTCTGTAAGAGGTATTTTACTGGTAAAAACTCATCAGACATTGGTAATAGTTTTATTTGCACGTTCCACCTTTGTTTTAACTAAAACTTCTCTCTATGGCTTTGTTTTTCTTTTTCATACCACATTTCTGTGCTTTTTTATGAGTAGTTTAGCAACAAGCTTTTCTTGTAAGTTGGTTTGGGTTTTCATTTACTGATTTCAGTTGGCGGACAGCGATGGTTACCGAAAAGGATAAGGCAGATGGAACCAAATTGACTGTTCAATTTCTAGGTATCTTTTGAATTGTAATCTTTTAGAACCTTTTTTCCATGATTAGTACTGGGTCTGAGATAGTTTTGTTCTTTTGTTTATCCTATTGAGTGGTTACTTTGACATAGCATTTTTTTTTGCTTCTGCAGATGATAAAATTGCATCAGTTGTTCGAACTTGGGATCTTCGACCATCTCTTGTGTGGAATAATGGTAGATGGGTGGAATGGTCGAGACAAAGTAACTACAGAAGTAGTGAGGTATGCAGATTTTGATCTTAAATGTTGAACGTTATTAGCCTAGAATAAAAACTGTATTTTATCTGCAACTATTATGCCTGTTATTTTTAAGTCGGACCTACTGACATTTGTGGTCCTGATATTTGATTCAATTCCTTTCTGAATAGACACTAAAATCAGAGTTCTTCATTTCTACTGAACTTGTATGTGTTTTTGTGCTAACCAGTTGGTTTTTTTCCAACTATAATGTTTAGCCTTGGAATATGGAAGGTTTATCTTGACAAAACTTTTCATCAATTGAATTTCGTTTTCTAATTGAATTTGAAATTGGTTTATGTTTTGGTGTAATTTGTAAGCACTTAGAAAGCCTAGGTGAGATGACAATGTCGATTGGGACTTTGTGTTGACTGAACATGAACAAGAATATGCTTTATTACTTGTAAATTCACAACTTGAGATACTGCAGGGTATCCATTATGATGCTTACTATGCCTTGGTGTTCCTATGGGATGATGGAACTTTATGTGATATTTAATTCTGATTTGTTGGTGGTGTTGTGGCGGAACATGGCTAGACTGCAGTTTTGATAAAGTATTGTTGATAGTGTTCACATTCCCGTTATTGAACTTCTGTTTAGAGCAATGTTCAGGTTTGTGATAATATTAATACTTTTTTCACTCTATCAATATTTTGTATATATAGGGTGATAGTCCCTTGGAAAAACGTCAGAAGCTGGGAAGACAAGAAGCTGGTGCTCAATCTCTTGCAGCAGAAAAGAAAAGCATGTCAAAAGAGCCGGTTGTTGAGAACTTGGCAAAATTTGAAGGATCCTGGGCGCATATGCTAACTGAAAAGGACAAGATATTTACAATTGGCAAAGAGACTGAAAAGCAGCCTAAAACTGGTACACTTAAAATGAAACGAACTGGTCTGCAGAAAGAAGAATCAAAGGTGATTTTTGGAATTCCCAAGCCAGGGAAGAGAAGAAAGTTTATGGATGTCAGCAAACATTATGTTGCTGAAAAGCGCCCTGATAAGAGCAATGAAATAACTGGCTCAACGAAATTAGTAAAATATTTGATGCCCCAGGGCTCATCCCGCAACTGGAAGAATGCACCTAAAGCGGATTTTAGAGGAAAACAAGTATCTGATAATATATCCAGGGTGCCCAAATCAGGGAAGTTGCATAGCAAGCTAAGCAAGCCGTCATCTGAGACTGAAATCTCTTCTATCTCTGTTACACAAGTTTCTATGCATAATGCCAAAAGATCTGCTAGTCTTGAAGAAACGGTTGACAAAAATCAGCCCTCGCTTGCTGTTGTTTCATTGTTGGATGATTGTAGAACATCTGCGCCTGTAGACTTGTCATCAGATGCTCTTTCTTCCCTGAAAGTCAGTAATGTTGGGGCAAATAAGGGTGGAAAAGGAAAACTTGGAGCCACTGGAAAAGTGCCTGCAGGTCAAGAAAAACGTTTTAGGTTAAACTATCCTCCTCCCAGTTCAAATTCTAATCTTACTGAGCCTCGAAGGTCTAACCGCAGGATTCAGCCAACATCAAGGGTAAATGTTACATATTTTAAAATATTTTTGTCTGCATCATATTATAGCTACACCGGATACTCTTCTATCGTCATTCTCATGCATTTGTTAAATTGCTTGTCATATAAGTGGGAATGCCAGTATTATGATTTTAAAGCTCTCTTTTTTCTCTCTGGTGGTTTGCATTGAGGAAATAAATAATTGGTGAAGAAACTTGGCAGTTCGCACGACACTTCCTTGGTGCTTTTTTGTTAGCATTTTAATATTTTTCTAGTGTCATTTAGAATTCACTTGGTTTTAAATAGTTGTGTGAGTCGTGGATGGTGAAGATTCATCTATAGTTGAATGTTGTATATTCAAGGTAATACTGATTTGTAAATAACGAAGTTCTGCTATATGCAGCTTCTAGAAGGTTTGCAAAGTTCCTCGTTAACAGTTGCCAAGATGCCCCCCGTGTCTCTTGACAAGGGAGTCAAATCTTTCTCACGAAGTTCATCATCGAGGTAAAGAAAATTTTCATCTCATGTATTATGGCTAGTATATGGTGTGGCATTTCTTGAAGATTGACACATTGTTGTTACAGGTGAGAGCAATCCTGTTAGCGGAAGGAATAATGGTGTGGAAAATGGCGTCTGGGAACTATTTTCTGGGTTATTGAAATTTGACTCCTGTAAGATTGGTGATGTAAATGCCATATAGAACAACCCAAAGTCTTCATTCTGACTGGGTGTAGATGTAATTTTGGTTAGGCTTATAGCAAGATAAATTATCTTTAAAGCTCGGTGGTGTGCGTGCAGTTTCTATCTAAGTGCGATTTTTCGATTCGGCTGTGGGCATTTTCAAGGTGAGTGCTAGTCTGCTTTAAGATCTTCCAGCCAATAAGTGAGTGGTTATGGCCATAAGACTTGATAAATTTCGGCCTATTAATTATATTTATAGCTGTTTAGAAATTTTAATAATAAATAGGAGGTATTACTCAATATTTATGAAGCTGTTCAAAGGCTTGCATATATGTGATACCTTCTGATGGGCAGTATCTAATTTTAGAGTCAACAAATTTTAAGTTCACTTTGGATCTTGATGTGACCTATTCATGTTGTTTCTTAAAATAGTTCCTTTTTTTTTGAAGAAAATGAATGATAAAGAGGAAAACGTATTAGATAAATTTTTCTCATCAAAATCGTCCTTGTTAAGGGGGTCTATTTTTCTAAGAGGATCATTTAAATTTTATCTGTTCAAGTCTTTCTCCTTTCGAGTATAATAATTTGAGCACTCGATTGTGTGCATTGAATTTAAATAAATTGTAACCAATCTTTTATCCGAAACATCTGCTCTCGACCACTAAACAATTTGTTGTTTAGTAAAAATAATGAGTAGCAATCTGTTGCTAGGCCCGATCAGATTTAAGCAAATCACCCCCATTAATTAAATGTGTTAGCTGTAGTTTTGTCATTTTAAGAATAAATAGGTATTCTTATATATAATCTCTAGTTATTTATAGGGTCTTACTTATTTTCTCAAAATAATAGTTATTGGGAAAAGAAAAGATATATGCCCGAATTTAAAAAGAAATATGCCTCTGGCATTTTTTTTCCCAATATTAATGCTACTTGCCCTAAAGTAACGGTGTCATTTGCTTGTTCAAACTCGGAATTTGCTCCTTTGATTCAATTTACTTTAAGCCAACTTGATTCAATCTATTTGAGCTCGAATGAAATAAGCATAATCACACTTCCATTCGATTTAAAACTAGGTATGTATAATATTTTATATAATTTTTATATGGTCGTATATATACAATGTAAAAATAATGAATTTAATCATGTCCTAATAATGATTTTATATAAAAATATCATATTTGTTTGCATAAACAAATTATTTTGCTTATAATTGATATGGAAATGAATATTTAATCTTTCAAAACTAGTTTTATATTAAATTATATAAAAATATATAGAGTAAGCTTATGCGTGTTTGATTCTAACTCAACTTAACCGAAAAACCTTTTGAGCTCAATTACTCAAACTCAAAAATAAATAAGTCAAAGTTTGAATGATGATGAATTGAGTTAATTAGCCCCCAAGTCTATAATTAGTTACAATTGATTTTAAATATGTTGTTTCAACTCTTTTATATTAAAGTGCATGTTTTTTTTTCTCACTTTCATTGCCTAGTTTATTCAGGTTCCACAATTGTTTTAGGGACTTGTTAATACGTATTTAACTTAAGATTCCTATTATTGTTATTTATTATTATAAAAATATTAGAATATAATTCCACCTAAATTAATAATTATAAAAAATAATAAAATTTAACATATTTATAATCATATTACTCATACTAAAATTTGTTACTTTTGAAAACATACTTTATTTAAGATTTGTACCTAATTTAGGATTTCTATATATTTATTTAATTATTCATCCTTATTTATTATATAGAAAACTTACACAATAATTCTATAGGAATTAAAAATCTTAAAAAATTAATGAATTCCATTTAATTATAATAAAATTTACTTAAATTGAAAATTTCACTTATTAATACTACAAGATCACTATTTATTTTTTGCATAAAATAAAAAATATATTATATATATATATATATGCAATTATTATCTTTAAAAAACAGATATTTTTGTTGCAGTTAAATATTAATTTTTTATCTAAAAATAATGATTAATAATATTTTCATAATTAATTTTATATATTATTAATATATGTCATAGACTAGTTTCAAATGAACCCTCTTTTAAAAATTAAAGTTCGGTGAATAATTATTTTAGTTTTTTTATTTTTGAATAATTATTAGCTACGCCGATGTTGATTGCCCCTTTCGAACACCTCCCTCCTCTTCCTGGCTTCTCTCAATCTCCGGTGCCACCACCACCACCGCCGCCAACGGAGACGACGGCGACGGACAGGGACAGGTGATACTCGACCCCATCTTCCATCCCTTCCTCCCTCAACCTCCACGCCGTCCATGAACGACGCAGACAACACTCTCCGAGCGCTGGTGGCAACCGATTGTCACTTGGGCTACATGGAGAAGGACGAAGTTCGTCGTTTCGACTCCTTCCAAGCCTTTGAGGAGATTTGCTCCATTGCCGAGCACAAACAGGTAATTTCCTCCACTTTTTTTTTTATAAATTTTATTTTTTATGATCACATGTTATATATATTTTTATTATGTTAATTTATATTGGATTAGAAATTTAAGAAATACAGCATATCAAGTTTGTGTCTGATTTTTTTTTTTAAATATATGTATACTATGTTGAAGTGATATTTGAATTGGTATATTAAAATTGGTTGGTATTGATGATTATTGGGATTGCATTTTGTTTTTATGTACACAGGTTATTTTTATCTTAATTTATACCAGATTGGAATAGATATTTGGGGAAATGTACTACAGTTTATGATTTTCTTGGTGTGTGTGTTAAATTAGATATTTGCATTTTGTTGATTGGTATGTGTGGATGATTATTGGGATGGCAGGTTGATTTTATCTTATGTTATACTTGATTGGATTATAGATTTGGGGAATGCAGTCTAGTTTATGATTGTGTGTGTGCGTGTGTTGATGATTGCGATGTTTGAAGTGATATTGATTGGTATGTATAATTGTTTATTGGGATAGCAGGTTGATTTATTATCACAAGTTATTGTTTGGTTGTGTTATGCTAAATCGAGCTAGAGATTTGGTGAATGTAGTGTAGTTTATGATTTTATGGGTGTGGATTTGTGTGGATAAGTGTGATGTTGAAGTGATATTGATTGGTATGTGTGGATGATTATTGAAAAAGCAGGTTGAATTTATACTGCTGGGAGGCGATCTGTTCCATGAGAATAAACCTTCGAGGACGACTTTAGTGAAGACAATAGAGATACTATGTTGGCATTGCCTCAATGATCAGCTTGTGCAGTTTCAAGTTGTGAGCGATCAGAATATGAATTTCCAAAACATGTAAATGACTCAAGTGTCTTGAACAAGGTCAACTAATTAAGATTCTTTAGTAGACCATTATGCGGAACATTTTCATGAGCTGCAAATTCGTTCATTATTTTTCTGATAAGTTACTGCTAACTAAATAACCAAAAGTGGCTTATGTATTTATGTTTATATTTTTTTGGGTTTTTATTTTTTCAAACAATCTGAATTTACCCCAGTAGTGAAGAAAAGTTGCATGTGGAACTTAATGAATTTCTCACCCCTTTGTTTTTCCAGATTTGGCCATGTAAACTACGAGGATCCCCACTTTAATGTTGGTTTGCCTGTTTTTACCATTCATGGGAATCATGATGACCCCGCAGGTGTGGTATGGTCTACTTTTTTCTTCAATTTTCATTCTTGGCGTCCTTTATATTAATTTATTGGTCATAATCTGGATAAAATCTGTTAATTGGATGCTATCTGGGCAGCCCTTATTGTTTTAAGTTTAGAATGCACTACAATTGGCAAAAGCACATTTCATTATATAATTTGAGTAAATTGTTTGGAAATGATTTATGACACAGAGCGAGGATTTGGTAGTGTTTTCTACATTTAGTTCTGATATATAACGCAGCTTTCATCATCGAATTGACCTACATTTTTTTTCAGAATGTTGTCTTTTGCACTTTTTTTTGTCACTATTCCATTTGATATGTTCAAATTTTATTAGGATAATCTGTCTGCAATTGACATCCTTTCTGCATGCAATCTTGTGAACTACTTCGGCAAAATGGTGTTGGGCGGCACAGGTGTTGGTCGGATTACCTTGTATCCAATCCTTATAAGGGAGGTTTGTAATTTTATGCAGATTAGTTTGATTTTGTATATATAAATTTGTTAAAAGATAAAAAAAATTCCTCGGTGCAGGGTATGACATCACTTGCTTTATATGGCCTTGGAAATATAAGGGACGAGAGGTTGAATAGAATGTGTCAGGTTTTATCCTCCTCTTTGTTATTCAGTTGTGTATGCTATTAGGTTTCTGCATTTTACATGGAGAATTGTGAAAAATGTGTTTTTGTAATAGTTCAAACAATACTGATGCCTTTGTTGTTGTTGTTTTTTATTCTTTTATGCATTAGACACCACATGCTGTTCAGTGGATACAGCCTGAAGGTCAAGAAGATTGATGTATCAAGTTAGTTCAATGTCCTGATTCTGCATCAAAACAGGTATGGCTGATAGTGCTTGTGACAAATTATGGAAAGCAGTTCTCTCTGTTAGTGTAGTGACAGAACACACCCACAAAAAGATTGACAAGGCTGTTTCAATGCACAATATTGATGCAAAGTAAAGATTAATTGCTTTGATTTGGTGATGATTGGAAATAGAACTCTACAATCATCAAGTAGGGACTTAGGGAAGAAGAATCATAACGGATTGAGGATTGAGGAGCAATGGAAGAAGAAGAGCATGAAAAGACTAATCAAATACTTCATTTCTCTCAACTGATCGACCCACTCTTAGGAGAAACAGCCTGCTCTTTTACTTCATCCAGAAGTTTTAAAAATTACACAAAAAACCCCAAATGACCCTTCATTCCTAGGAGCCTTCCCTACTAAGAAAACCTAACTACTAAGCAAGCAGATAAAATCTAGTTCACTAACCAACTAATGAGAGTAAAAACAATTATTAACAAATCATTTAATAAATGAAAAACACATTGTTTGGCATAAAAAATAATGGAGCAGTAGTTCTTTTAAGTTTCAATTTTTTTACATTTTATTATTTGTGAATAAATTTTTCCTTAAATAGAGAAAAATTAGGTTTATCTTATCGTGGTCATGATTCGATTGTCTTATGTTGATACTGAAAGTAATCTAATATCCAGGGCATGATAAGCTTTTTGTTGCAATCTTGTTATTTCTTTTGTGCATTCTACGATTGTGCTTAACTCCCCCAAGTGCATTGCTCGTCCCAAGCCCGGATAAAGGAGGTGATTGGCATTAGGTAGGGCATCTGACCATCGAAACTTTACCATTCGTAATTAGGTGGATCCTAGTTTAGGATCTATGTCCCCAACACCTTTCTAGATATCAGGAAAAGAAGAAGATTGTATAGTTGTGCTTTTGCTAAACAAAATATAGAATCTTTCTTCCTGAAGGTTTAAAAGGCGAGAATTAAGTAAGTTTTAAGGCTACCATGATATATGGTAACATATCTTTTCGGGGCTTATAGTAGTCAATAGGTTAAGTTCAAGGCAAGCATTCCCTGTGTATGGAAAAAATTTCTGGGATTCAATTTATAAATGGTTTTTTTAATGGTGAAAAATTAATTGTAATTCCAAAATTAATAGCCTTTGCAAGTGCACATCACATGCATAGTATATATATTTATATATATAT
>JAVDBV010084304.1:8632-50431 GCA_032619315.1 Piper longum | reverse complement strand
CGACCGATTCGGCTCCGAAATCGGATCGGCACGGCGTCGATCCGATTTAAATCGGCCGAGTCCGATCCGACTCGGCCGATTCGTGCAACCATGCTTCCCACCATATGTATGTATTGTGGGCCACTACGAGAGTAATGTAAAATTAAAATGTTTAAATTATATTTATGAAATATTACTTAATTCTGTAAAATTAATCAAATCATCGTTTAGTTTATGTAATAAATCAACTTATCACTTAGCCCTCTTCATCTAAAAAAATAATCACTTAATTACCCTCAAAAGTAATAACATTAGATAAATATCATTAAGTTATGATAAAACGGGCTTAAAATCGGTTGATGGGTGATGTAACAATATCATATAAGAAAATAAATTAATTAATTAAAATAATAAATAAAAATATTTATTTTAAATAAAATAAATTATAAAGAATAAAATATTTTATTTTATTTAACTTGCTACTATAACTCTACTTTTAACCCGTACATGAAAAGAGGAATAGTATTTTGTCTCCCATACGAGTTGAAAATATAACCTTGATGGAAATTTAATCAAAATAATAATTTATTTAATTTAATTAATGTATATTTTATCTTAGCACATATTTTTTATTTCATAATATTATTTTATTTACATATTGATTAATTTTATTTTCTTCTATGATACTTTCATATTACCTGTTAATTAGTTACAAGCTCGTTATGTCATCCCTTAACGATATTTATCTAATGGATTTAATTTTAAAGGTGGTTAAGTGATGTTTTCCTTAAGAAAAAGGGGGCTAAGTGATGAGTTAACGTATGATTTGACTAATTCTACAAGAGCCAAGTAATATTTGCTCTTAATTACAAAATATGGAAAGAAATTTTTTATTACTAAAGGTGAATTGATTTGTTTCAATTTTACTTTAATCTTATTTTAGTCGATGGGAGCTTTTAAGACAAGGGAATATATATTAAGAATCAAGACTTACATTATGTTATTGGAAAGAAAGGAAACCTTCTAGTACGTTCAAATTGTTCGGGCATGGAAAAAAATAATATCGACTCTTTATTTTTCTTTTTTATGTAGCTATATATTCAATATTGAAGGTGCCAAATTTGAGAATGTTGGTTGAAGAGGGGCCACCATGGTCAACATGAATGCTTATTCAACTTTTTATAAACATGAATTGAGATAATTTGGCTTTCTATCAACTTTGAGCACGAAGCAAAATGTAAACTTGTATTAATACTGGTCTACTAAAACTTTGGATTTTGTTAATTTACTACGTGATGATTTTATTAAAAAATACCGAAGTCGCGATTTAAATAAACCTTAATTTAAAAATTCAAAAAGTCCAAATTCTTGTGCCTCATATGATTTATATATATATAATAAAAAATTAAATAATTATAATTCATCTATATTTTTAAAATCAATTATATGTTATATTTAGGATAATAAATTATTACACTCTATCTTATTATTTTAATAATATAATATATTTTTTTGTTCAAATAAGACATATCTTTAAAATTAATTATAATTTATATTTAAAATATTAAATTATTATAATTTAACTTATTATTTAATAAAATTATATATATATATATAATTAAATTTTATCTCATTTAAATTGCGCATGATATAATATCTTATAGCGTGCATCGTATCACTATTTACGTTTTAAAATATTTTATAAATTAAAAGAGTAGACTTTTTGGAAGCTAACATTTTTTTTCTAATCAGATGTCCCCTGAACAGTAACCATTCCACATATAGCTTTGAATTTTACTCCGATAAAAATGTATATATCATTTTAATACTACTAATTTATATAATAATTAAATTATAATATCTTCCAAAATTAATTCATGAACCAATGGAGGTCACCTTGGCTCACCTAATTCGCCAGCAAAAGTCCGGCCCCACTACTTTTTGTTTTTATTCAACTATTTTTACAAAAATGCCCATATAATATCACGAAATGGCAAAAGTGCCAGTGCAAGAAACCGGACGCTCTGATTGGACGATCGGGTCAAGTTCTGTACGCACTCTGAGGGAGAAGCGGGATCACCTGCGGTACCAATCAGATCGCGACAAGTCACTACTCGCTGATGCGCCTCGACCGTTGAAATTACAACCTGAGCGGAGGCGTGCCAAATACCCATTTTGTCCTCCTTCGTTTTGATTGTATAAAACTAGTTGTTTGCATGCAGAATGATACAAGTTTTGCTCTTTCTGTTGAAAATTATTTTTATGTAAACGATTCTTATTTGTTGCATTTAAATTGATTTCAAGTATGATCTTACTTAAATTATTACTTACTT
The DNA here is from genome assembly GCA_032619315.1 of Piper longum. Lineage (NCBI taxonomy): Eukaryota > Viridiplantae > Streptophyta > Magnoliopsida > Piperales > Piperaceae > Piper > Piper longum. The sequence goes on along the minus strand of JAVDBV010084304.1, from coordinate 48,119 downwards.
AGAATCGTCTCTTAGTTGAATTGAAATTCTTAATATTATAATTATTAATTGAAATAAATCTCTACGTACAATTAATCATACTATTTTTTTAAATACAAAATTTATCTATGATTAAATTAATTTTTTTATTTTTTTATTAATATATATACATATACTTAATACTATAAATAAAAAAATTCTTTAAATATCTCTCCCACATTTTTAAAATATTTTATCTTTAATTTAGAGAATTTTTAAGTAAAGCTATATTTATTTTTATGTTATATTTACCATTTAAATTAGACTTTAAATAACCTTAATTATATATATATATATATATATATATATATTATTCAGACGTTCTCCTTTTTTACCTTTTTTTATAGGATACCAAAATTTATTGACCAACTTAACAAGTCATTTATAAAATCTTACATATCACTAATCTTTAATTAGAATAGAGAAAATTTAGTAACACAAACTATACTATATTATTTTATGATTTGATGCAAGTAACATATTAGTAAAAAAATTTTAATAAGAGTAAATTGTTGTATGTATAAATCAATGAAGATTATCCTTCATAATAAAGCAATGTTTTCCACTACAAATTCTTTTCACCCTTCACCTTCCCCCAAGACTTGTAAGGGGTGCAATCAAATAACGTTCGTGTAAATATAATATATTTTTTATAAAGATAACAAAAATTTATTTTAAAATTCACTAGTCAAAAGATATAGTATGTTTCACTTGGACATAAATAACAAGTTATTTATAAAATCATATATGTGAATTTGCAAATATCATTTTATATGATTAAGGGAATCTATTAATAAAAAACTATTCATGAATGCCTTAATACATGGATAATATAAGGCATATGTGAGCCAAGGAGGATCATTGTTTAGGATAATGATAATTTATTAACTAAAAATTGGATTATCTTGTATTTTGACACAAGTAATATGTCAATGAAACCGTTTGGCAAGACCTTATTTTATATATGAAATATCGATAGGTGACCATAAAGACATGATATAATTTATATAATTATTTATATAAATTATTATATAGCCTACATGGTGCACGAAGGCTCCCACATATGCACGGACTCAAGATAAACCAGAGTGAAGAAACAAGGTTTATTGTATCAATCTTATCTTTTATTTTTACAATAGGCTCTTAGTCATACATGACAACTTTTATTAATAGCTCCATAATTCCCTTTTTTGTTTAATTATTTAATAATTTTATTTATTTCAAGTTGAAAAAAAGCCAGTATTACCCAACATGTAATCTTATTATTTGATTAAATGTTCATTCATTTTCAAAATAATTATACATAATGAAAGAATTTGATCTATTCCTACAAAGGCGCAGCATTTAGAAATATATTTTAAAGAAGATTAACTTCTTGTACAATTTTATTAATATCAAAGTACTCAATAACCATGCCTTACTTATTCTATTCAATAATTAATATTACAAGTTTTAAACATCCATTCCACCCTAAAATTAATGACCTTTGCATTATTACCATTTCCATCAAAATCATAATCCATAATAGATAAAAAAAAACACTCAAAATCAATAACAATTGTTACAATTGCATTGCTTAAAAAAAATTATATGAACATTAACAAGGCCATTTTCGTCAATAAAAAGTACGGTCTTATTCACCATGTCTTATACTCGGTGGCAGAATCGTAAATCCCATAAAACCGAAGGCGACTTCCAAAAACCAGCCTATGATAATAAGGCGGGGGCGGTGGGTGGTGACCGTAGACGAAGAGGACGACGACCAAAACCTTCTGCTTCGCCGGCGATTTCTCGCCCGAATCCGGCTGTCTCAACGGCGGCGGCCTTAGCCGAGCTGAAGGTGGTTTTCGGAGGAGGTTGGGATTCGGAAAGTCGAGATCTTTTTGGCGTTGAAGATCCGGGTCGGAAGGTAGAGCTTGGAGATGATGAGTGGGAATGGGGGGAGCTTGGAGAGGGAGTACATATGGAGGCACCACCAGCATGAGGTGAGGGAGAACCAGTGTAGCTCTGCTCTCATCAAGCACATCCGAGCCCCTGTTCCTCTGGTAAGTTCTTCAATCCCTGTTTGTTTTTCTGTTTTTGGCCGGTGTTGATCGGATTGCGGGAGTCTGGCTTGCTGTTTCTTGATTGTTTTTGTATGCTTTTTGTCCTGATCTGGATTGTAAATGTGTTTTCGCTACATATAAGTGATGATTTTTGGGTTTCTTCGCTGGTAAGTTTTTGCTCAAAGCGCATTTTTGTTGATCTGTGGTTGGTTGTTGAGGTTGAAATGGTGGAAGTGAAAAGCAGATTTTTTTGTTGGTTGTTTTGATCACGATAAGATTTGAAACTTTTTGTTGATTTCTTTGCAAGATTGCCGGTTCTTGAGCTAGATGGGCATTTGTTTTGGCATTGGAAGAACAAAATGGCATTTTTTGTATGAACATTATCCATTTACCATCCATTTAGATAGTTTTCTTGGGATCGGATTTGCATGGCCGTGAGGATTGCCTGCATGGCCACTGGTTTCGCGGTGTTCTTGATGTATGAGGAGCTCCCTGTTCATGTCAACAGGTATGGTCCTTGGTGAGAAGATTTGATCAGCCGCAGAAGTATAAGCCGTTTGTGAGCAGGTGTGTGGTGCAAGGAGATGATCTCGGGATTGGATGCGTTAGAGAGGTGAACGTGAAAACGGGTCTACCTGCCACAACCAGCAGAGAACGTCTGGAAGTTCTTGATGATAACGAGCATATTCTCAGTATCAAAATAGTTGGTGGCGACCACAGGCTAGAGGTCTGATATCTTATCCTCTTTCTCTGTCTTTTGTTCAGATTTGTAGCATGGAATCTAAGGATATGGAATGGTCGACGCCAATATCAAGCAATGAATTTATTGCCTCTCTGGGTAAAGTGTACATGACCATTTTCTTGCTTCCAAGCTCAAATGAAGCAAACGTGTATGGGTGTCATACTTTCTACATTCAACGTCATAATATTAGCCACCTTTGCCGCACATACAAATGCAGATATCTCTTCTGGACTCAAAACATTTGTTGTCTGTTGGGGAAATTTTCCATTTTCATGCATAGACACAATCAGTAGGACTTTTTATGTATGTTCTCATAGATGATCTAGCAGCAGTTTCTGTAGATATAGTAAATACCAGTGAACTCGTGAAAGGCATCTTCAATTTTTGGACTTTCGCTGGAGCTGTATAACCTGAAATTTTGTATGGTGGATAGCTTCATACGAAGCAGAAAATAACAAGTATTATTTGCTTTGCTTTGCTCATACAGAACTATTCGTCAAGAATCACGGTCCATCCTGAAGTAATAGAGGGGAAACCAGGGACGATGGTGATCGAATCATATGTGGTGGACGTACCTGATGGGAATACCAAGGATGAGACATGCTACTTCGTTGAGGCCCTCATCAAATGCAACCTCAAATCTTTAGCCGACGTCTCTGAGCGTCCGGCTGTGCAGGGTCGAACAGAGCCCACCAGGTTTTGATCTTGGTGGTTAGGAGGATAAAGGGGCAAGTGATCAGCACATTCATTGGCTTGCTGTGTTCGGTTTAGCATGCAAATCCAGACTCGATTACATTGTGTATACCATCGTCAGACTGCTTCCGCTTGCCTCATTCCTTTGTCCTGTATCTCTTCTTTTCTTCATTGCATGAAAATGATGATATGGTTACAAGGAGCTCATGGGATTGTAGAGTACCATGGGGAGGAGACTGGTTTCAAGGTGGCTGGTAGTAATTTACCGAACGTTCTAAGCTTATGTATGTAGCATGGATTTTGGAGAACGTTCTGTAGTGTTTTCTGTGCTTTGAATATAACGATGGTCGTGTGTGTCAACTGGATGTAAATACCAATCATCTTATTATGCTTGTATGAGCTTTTGCAGAAAAATCTTCTACTTGTGTATATTTTTAAGCGTGTGATCTTTCGCGTTGCCCATTTAAAATGCAAATTGGTCATGAGCACCTCAGAAGAGGCCAACCAGTTTGTCATTGAAAAGCAACCATTTCTTTCATACAATCCCCAGGAAGAAATTTATCCGAATTATGCACGAGATGATATTAGTTAATTTTTTTATACTTGCTAATCAAGAACTCGTAAATGATTGTAAAAGAGTGAACATCCTAAGTTCTTGCGAGGTACAAGTCAATAATCTAGGATAGTAAAGATTAACATCATTGTTTAGCCCATTGCAGAAAGTTTTTAGTACAAAGCCAATGGGATTCACCAATATTTGCTCATAGCTCATATTTCTGATCAAGTACCGTCTTCCAGCTAGCTGTGAAGAACATGTTTGAATGATTAAATACTTCATAGTTATCACTGAAAAAAGAGAGGCTGTAAATTGGAATCACGGCTAAAAGAAATATCACCGGCTAAACAAGATGCAAAGTCCTCATCCATCTTATGAAAAATTATTGCCTATCTGCCATTTGAATAATTGTCTTAAGATTACTCTCGTGCAGTGATTACATTGAAACAAAAAAGGTTAGTAAAAATGGTAAAATATATAAAATAATTACCTGTACATTTGCTTTATTGTAAAATTGAAGAATAAACCATAAGCAATGCACGCTAACTAAAGCCTCGATCCCCATCATTTGGGATTATGCGGATGACGTATACTAACTCAATGCTAGCTCTTCTTCCGGTTGCTCGGTGATCTGTTCTTGTCTGTAAGGATTGAGTATCTGTTTAATGTCCTCTGCAGTGAGCGTTTCGTATTCAAGAAGCGCCTTCGCCAAGGCATGCAATGATGCTTCATGCTGAAATCACGAATTCAGGTCAGCATGCGCAAATATTCAATTTTAAATGTAAATTCAGAAGACCATTCCAACAAGTAAAAAAATAATCATGAAATAACTTAATCATGGCGGCAAGCACCGGAAAAATGACAGGAAACTCAAAAAATTATGCACGTCAAATAAGCTTGTATTCCATGAATCTCTTATTCCTCCCATCTGCATGATTAGCTAATACTATGATCTGGATTCTGGTGTGTTATAACACACTGACATTCAATATCTTGAAAGAACTAAGAAGTGCTACAATATATATAAGAAATTATCCATAAATCAATGATAATTGATCATGGTTCTAGCACCAAACCTTCTTTAACAATGCCCTGACTCGGTCATAAGCTTCTCTCAAGAGTTTCATCACCTGGATTGGTAATCATAAAAATCTGTGGTCAGAATGCAATACGAGTAAGCCTCATACAAATAAACCATACTCATTGAACGTACTTCAGCATCTACTCGCGATTGCATCTCCGAGCCTGGTCGCTCTTTGACATAGACAGGCCCTATTGTATCACTCATTCCACAAGTTGTTACCTAGCAGACAAACACACATCTTTTAAATGAGCTGCCAACAAAAGTTAATAGTCATATTTTAAGTGAACGGTGTACTACCATATATTGAGCAAGCTCGGTAGCTTGATTGAGATCACTGCTTGCACCAGTTGTAATGTGTTCTTGCCCAAAAACAAGTTCTTCAGCAACTCGCCCACCCATACACATGTCAAGGCGGGCTAGTAATTGCTTCTTGCTGATAGAGGTTTCATCATTTGAAGGTAGCTGTATAACCATTCCCAAGGCAGAGCCACGTGGCATTATTGTCGCTTTATGGATTGGATGTGCACCATCAGTATTGAATGCAACAATTGCATGACCACTCTCATGATAAGCTGTAAGCTGGATAGGAAATAAATTAATGTAGTTTACAATCCCCACGCCTTTTTAAAATGGATACTAAAGCCCATGAACAACGGAATTACCTTCTTCGATTCTTCTGACACAAACATTGTTTTCCGTTCAGTGCCCATCATAATTCTATCTTTTGCAAAGTCCAACTGTGCAGCAGTCAACTTATCTGCACCCTCAACTGCAGCTTTGATAGCAGCTATATTTACCAAGTTTGCCAAATCTAGAAACGGTGACTATTTGATATCAGTAACGATAATTTCTACAGAAACCATTACTAATATTGGAATAAACAAACTACATGAGTGGCTCCTAAGATAAGTATAAACGTATTCTCTAGTAAACATAGGAGATAAGTATAAAACTTATAAGGTATTCTCTAGTAAGCATGGGCTTTGATTTCAGAAGTCACACAAATATGAAAAATTGCAAGGCATACCTGCTCCATTAAATCCAGGCGTTCCTCTAGCAATTGCTTTGACATCTACATCACCATCTAATGGTTTATCCTGCAAATATAACTCCAAAATTTCATGGCGGCCTCGCACATCGGGATTTGGAACAACAATCTGAGATAGAAATTAACTCAAATCAAATTCATGTATTGATTACATTCTCAATATTTAGGCATCATGTAGAAAAAAAAAGAGAGTACATTCTCAACATTTAATAGTCATTTTACACGACTTTGAGATGGCATTGAGTAGGGAAACAGAGGAAGAATTATTATAGAAAATCCTACTTGAACTAGACATGGCCTTTTGTCAAGATGCTCTGCATTATTTGGATGACAGTCAATAATATAAATATTTTTATGGTTAATTTATATTTTATATAATAAACTAAAATAATTTATAGACCTTAATTAACGTGAGTAACTTACATGTCTATCAAATCTGCCAGGTCTTGTCAGTGCCGGATCGAGTATGTCAGGCAAGTTTGTGGCAGCCATCAAAATGATTCCCTAGAGAAACATAATAAGGTTGCAATTTAATTAGGGTTTCAATCCTCGAAAAATGATGTTAAATTTCTAGCGTATCAGCTTGAGTGACTGACCTCATTCTGCTCAAATCCATCCATTTCAACAAGCAACTGGTGTAGTGTCTTTTTTGTGTGGCCTTCCCATTGTTTCCTTGTGGAGCCCACTGCATCTATTTCATCAATGAAAATGATGCAAGGAGCCTATCCAATAAGGTACAAATGGAACAAAGATCATTGACACAATGATTTGATCAAATTTACATAAAGACAAAGAAAATAGAGCACAAAAAAAAAAAAAGGTAGAAGACGGAACACAAAAGCATGTACTAGTGAATCAAACCATAGAAATAAAGTGTTGCCATAAGATGGTCACCTTCCTTTTAGCTGCCTGAAATAGGGATCGCACACGTCGGGCCCCAACTCCAACAAACCTGCCTTACAAAGTTAGAAAATAAAAGAACATTATTTGACATCCATCATGAATGACTTGCAAAACACAAACAATGTCAACAAATCTTATTACATTAAATTTACGCCAAATTTCAAGCCCAATATCTTAGCTAGATGCCTCAAATGTCATGTAACTGTTAAATATATAATACTAAAAATCCAGAGGCAGCTCACATTTCTTCAAATTCGGAACCAGCTCGATAGAAGAAAGGTACTCCTGCTTCTCCAGCTATAGCCTGCAATAGTCAATCTTATTCTATAACATCCAGAACAAAAGAACACTCCATAACAGAATTTCAAATGGAATTACTGTTGAAATCTATTACCTTGGCTAGCAATGTCTTTCCCGTGCCAGGGGCTCCTGTTAAAAGAATCCCCTGTAGAAAGATATGACTTAATCGTTAATGACTAATATTTATGAGTTTATCCGACCATTAAAAAATATATATTATCCCATAGTAGCAGCAGGTCAGTGTTAGGATAACGAAGAAAAAGAAATATGGCTGGGTTTTTTATATACTCAACAAATATCTGGAGCAAAAGAAATTTTAATGCATTAAGAAGAAAAGAAACGAACTTTTGGCAGCTTGCCCCCGAGGCGCGTAAATTTTGCTGGGTTTTTGAGATACTCAACAACCTCCTCAAGCTCTTGCTTAGCATCATCACAGCCTTTCACATCTTTAAAAGTCTTAACATTCTGTGAAGAACTTGATGTCAGTTATGTCACTCATAAACACCGAAGGTAACTTCTACATAAAGGTAAGATGTCCATTCAGACAGTGTCAGCTTTTTTTGAAGACAAAGAGCACTATCACCAGTCAATTAACCATATAGTTTTTTTATAAAGAACAATTGTTGAATCATTCAAGTGAAAGGGAAACAAAAGACATTTAAAAAAAAAATGATGTGTGCTATATTATCGATAATATGCCTGTACCATTGACAAGAATCATTATGCATCTTCCACCTGTAGCAGATAACTTCACCATAGAGAGTTCATTAAGAATCTAGGTGCCTTGATCCTTCTTATTCTTCACGTTGTACTATCTTTTCCTACTTAAAAGAAACAAAGAAACTCAAAGACCGTGAGCTGAGTTCCGTGTACTTCGTGTCACCTTATTTGTTTGGTTCAATATATGACACTTGATGAAATTAAATTATTATTGTATAAATCCATTGCATAACCAACTATATGGAGATTATTTTCCAAAAAAAGAAAAATACGTCAATGATCCTCAAACTGGCTGGCAAGAATGGCACATTATCACTTAAAAGCCCAAGCTTCAAGAGTGGATTCAAAAAGGCTTGGCATGCTCAAGCAACGAAATATTTTAAGTGGTGTGGTAATTATAGAACATCAATTATCATGAATGTACCATCCTTACTTTTTCTGGCATGATTTCCTTGTTTAGCTCTTTTTGAGAATAGGAAGAACTTGAGCCAACACCAGATGTACCTATGCCACCTAAGCTCCCAACATATTTTTGCAGTGCTGCAGCCCCCATCACCCTGAGGTGACAGATAAAAAAATACAACAGCATTTGAAGTCAGTTATCAACAGAAGCTTCAAGCCGTCAAATGGCCATGCCAATTAATCAGATTTAAAATCTTAACACCCTGATGATCCAGCCCGTTTCCCCTCTAATGCAAAAAAATAAAAACGACTATGTTTTCAATACTGAAACTAAGACATGTATGCAAGTAAAGTGAACAGGGTAACAAAAGGACCTCATTTTTCTTGTAATCAACAAAATGAAAGATACATACCACAACAATCCAACAGCAACAGTGAACAGGACGGTAGAAATGAGCTCCTGAGCAAACCTTGTTGATCGCTTTGATGCTTTTGGGTCAACCTAGAAAACGTAGTGACAATCAATCGAATTGTGTACAACAGAGAGGATACTGGACAACTGTCGGTGATTACACCAAATTATGTAATTAATGCTTCTATTAACACCAAATTATGTAATTAATACTTCTATTAACATCAATATAAAAGTTTCAAATTTCAAGAATGTTCAAACATTTGCCAAAAAAGGTAAGCAGCACTCTCTCAGGCATGACTAACATATAAATTGTTCTTTTTCTTTGTATAGGATAGTTTCATGCAATAAATCACTACTCTCCTTTCCAGCATAAATGAACCTCATGATCTACTTGTTCTTTCAAGCTAGAAAGCTAGAAATATTGAAATCACATGTAACCTACGTACTTCATATTTTCTACTAAGAAGATGGCTTATATCACTAAGAGAAAAGGGCTGGATTCAATCAGTTGTCTTCATATCGCATAAAAATCCTCATCAAACACAAAATGGACATATAAGCAATAAAACTGGACAAAGAAATCTTACCATGACAACGTGCAATGGTTGTTTTTCGGATATTCCAGGGTTTATAAAGACCTCATCCATGTTCCCTGACGCTCTCTGTTTCAACTCTTGCAACTGTACCAATTACCAAATTGTAATTAGAGAATGCACGCATCAAAATACTTCCAGCTACATGATGTTAAAGATAAACCATTTATAGAATAAATGCCAACACACATATGGGACAGGGAAAGAAAGCTAGTGGCCGGAATACATATATTTGCAGTTGCTCTCGGCATATTACTCTCCTTACTTGGGATACATGGAGAGATTTACGTTCAAAATAACAAGTATTGCAATTGACTCTCAATTCCTGTCACCCTATCGAACTCAAAGACACTTAAAACCTCTTTCTCCAATCCATTAACTTGCACAGACGTATAATAATGTGACTCAACTTGTTTCAACATTTATCCAACATTCACTTGTCTCAAACACCAGATACTGTTAATAAGAAGAGAACAAAGATAAGCACAAACAAGAGCTCTTACCAGTGATGGAAGATGAGAAGGCTTCCCTGATCCCTCATCTGGAAGGTACTCGGCCAGAGCATTGGTGGTCACCAATGCTCGAATATACTCCGCCACTCCCTTGCTATCAACTGCTCGATCTCGCTGCTCAAAACGTCGAATCACAGACTCTGGACTGCAAAAAAAAAACCCAAACTTGTCAATGCTCAAACAACAATTCTCTCAATTCAGATGCTCAAAACTGATGGCGAGAAGAAGAAGAACACGATCAAAACCTGTGCTTGTTCAACTCGGCGAGCAGAGCACTCTGCTTGGCAGCATCCATGGGGTCGGCATCGGCCTCGGCAATGAGCCGCTCCAACCTATTATCCTGCCGCCAGAACGGCCACCAGCTGAACCACGCGGACATCGCCGCCCTCTCCAGGCCCCTCCTCACCGCCGCCGCCGCCGCCGCCAGAAACACCATCACCGAGAACTTCCCCCGCGCCTCCTCACCCTTGGCATCCCCCACCTCCAAGACTCCACCTTTCTCCCCACCCGGCCCCTCCACCTCAATCCCATCGCCCCCGGCGGCCGCGGCGGCGTCGGCGTCAATTGTCTGCACCGGCCGATGCCCATTGTCGGGGAGCAACGCGCGGGTGAGGAGGCAGCGGAGCGGGCGGCGAGGTAGGCGAGAAAGTGGGCAAAGGTGGAGACTTTGGCGAAGGAGGAGGTCGGGGCGGCGGTGGCCGGATAGAGAAGTGGTCAACGATTTGCAGAGGAGGGCGGTCTGGAGGGTGGCCATGGTGGAGTAGAAGAAGGCGAAGAAGGCGAAGAAGGCGAAGAAGGACCTTACCTTATCTTTGTTGATTGGAATGGAGGAGGGAAGGAGTAGAGAGGATTTTTACCCCTTGGTCATCTCTCCCTTTCATGGAAAACGATGTTTTTAGCCACACAATTACAAGTAATGACGATGACGATGATTGTGTATTTTGCTTATAAATTATTATTGCAGTCTCTGATAGGAACTTGGACTCAAGAGCCTGGTAAAAAAATGAATTGGAAGAGAGACCCAAAAAATGACTCGAACAATCATGTTGTTTCTTTTACCAGGTTGTGGTGGACATCATTTTTGAAGGGGGAATTGAAAGATAATTAAAAGAGGAAGAAGAAGAAGAAGAAACAAATGGAAACGAGGTAAGCAAAGAGTGAGCAGAGACCAGGATATGTAGCAGTTGGTTGATTTGATTGTTGATGAAGGAATCAGAAGAATGGAGGAGGGGTTGACATGGGGCAGCCACTCAATTTCATGGGTTTGTATTGTATTCTATATTAGATTCTATAAAATAAACCAGAGCAAACTTGTAAAAAAAAAATGACAGTGTGGAGAACAGGAAGAACTTTGGGGGAAAAAAGAACAAGGAAGAATCAGGAGAATACTTTGGCAAGGAAGGTTTAGATTCCACAAAAATAAACAAGGTTTTGGGAGGATTTTGCACAAGGCAAAGAATAAAACCCTTTTTTTTGGGTCAAAAAAATACAGCTGATTTTTTGTTTCCAAGTCATGCTTCATTGCAATGGTTATGGCCCAATTCCCAGCAACCACATGGACCTAAATGAAGTCTCCTTGTTTATGTTAGGCACCAGGCACCCTCTGTTGAACCTAATTTTTGGGCCTCACACTTTCACACAACTAATAATGCCTCTTGTCATGAGATATATTCTTATCAAGGAAATCAACATACTGATTTGGTAGGTTACAGAACAAACTAAATATGAAACTATTGTGTAATTTATGTACATATTCTTACATTTTGAAAGTGCAAAGTTTTATCTTGATGCATCAATAAAACATATTCCAGTTTAGCGGAGTGTGTTCTCATATATGTATGTAGCTAAACCAACCTCAAACAACTTGAATGCCATGAACTACCACAACATTAACTACAGTATGCTAAACGGTGTACTACAAAAGTTGACACTGATTGAGCATGGTAGTCTGCCTGGTAGCTTCCATGTCTTTTTATTTTCCATTGTCAACTCCTTTGTATTCCTATATTATACGAGGTTTTTCTTAATGCATATTAACTAATGTTTGCAACTAATCATCATATCAAGATTATCCTCCGCATTGGGCCTTTTTATGGCCTTTCGATGCCACTTGTAAAACATACACCCGTCTTTATTAGGTTGGCTAATTTAAATCCAATTAGTGTAGATCTATTCTCATATTTTAAAATAAAAATATTAATTTATCATGTATAGATAAATGCATAAAATCTTAACATGTTAATATATAAATGTAATAAAAATTAATTTATACACCAATAATAATTATAATAAAATTAATAAAAATTTTAAAAATAAAATGGACTGAGTTTTTTCTAAATAATATTATTTTGGCTATGGAGGATTAAGTTTAAAACGAAATTTTAAAATAAATCCAATATAGCTTTTATTAAAAGAATTGTTTTTATATTAATTTAATATAAAATTAGTAATAAATCGATAAACGGGAGGAATGTTTGTAACCTTACTTATGACTTGTTTAAATCAATAGAGTGGCGTGGCTAACTTTTTCTTATCCCCACAGATTCATTAAAGCTGTTTATCCCCACAGATTCACATGGTGGGGTCCGTCGTCTTAACCGGCTGCAGTCTTGCAGACGTCCAGCCTGTATCCCATCCCCTCCAACCGTCGCTGTAGCTAACTTTACCCCACACTTTGCTCTCCGACCAAATCCAACGCTCCTCTCTTTCCCACTCCCACACCACTCCTCTTGCTCGCTAACCATGCATCTCCCATGGCCGCTATAACTGCATGCTCCTCCTCCCCGAGACAACAACTTTACGACAAATCTTTTCTTTCTTCCCCGTCGTTTCCTGCACTCAATGGAGCTTTCTGCTTGAGCCGTTTTCAGCTTTTCAGCTCCCTGTGGTCGCTCAAATCTTTGCTCTGCTCTACTACATCCGAGTCCGACATTGTGGGTTGTTTTATTCACTGTTTGTTTGTTGGGTCCGTCGCCGTTGTAACGTTCTTTTGAGGTGCTTGGTACTTTCTGAGCTTGGGTTTTTTTTTGTATCACTTAGCTTCAAACTCTTGCAGCTATAGTACAACTGTAGGATCTGTTTTTATTCTGCTAAAAAAAAGAGTCATTCCTTTGTTTTCTTTGTTCTTTTTCAGATTGCGTACAAGTTTTCATTCTCAAAGTAGAGTCTTTGCCATCATTTTCGGGACTTGAGAGGCAGTTCACTTTACCCACGACCAAATTTTTGGAAGATGAGGCTCGAGATGCGTCTGTTTGTCTCGAAGATCTTTCTCTCCTGTTTGCTGTTGGCGCCATTGGAGAGCTTTGCCTGGCCGGGCAGCAACGTAGTGACATGTTCCGGGTCGATGCCGATGAGGACACGGCGGAACATGATCACCGTTACCCAGTTTGGAGGTGTTGGGGATGGGAGGACTCTGAACACCAAGGCTTTCCTCGAAGCTATTTACTGGATTCAGCATCTTAGCAGGAAGGGGGGCACCTTGCTCTACGTTCCACCTGGGGTCTGGCTCACAGAGAGCTTCAACCTTACAAGCCACATGACCCTGTTCCTAGCAAGGGATGCTGTTCTCAAGGCGACCCAGGTTGGAACCTCTTCCTTTTATCATGAGAATAATAGCAATTAGCAACGTGAGGTGAAACCTCTTCCTTACATCATGAGATTGATGGGTATCATTTTAGCAAAGTGAGGTGAATGGTCTTTGTGCAACCCTTCTTTTTGGTTGTCTTGATGCTTCTCGTGAATATTTGCATTGGTATGTAGTAGGATTTGTGAATAGGCCGATATGATTGTTTTGCACAAAGTTGATGTATGTTTTGTTCAATCATGAAATTGAAGAGTGTAAATGCATCGTTTTTATTTATAAGATCAAAGTATGGAAGAAAATAAGATCATGAGGTGCCAGTCTATTGGATTGAACAATTCAGGATACAGGAAACTGGCCGTTGATTGCTCCTTTGCCTTCTTACGGCAGGGGCCGAGAGCGTCCTGGGGGAAGGTACTCGAGCTTCATCCATGGTGATGGCATTCGAGATGTGATAATTACTGGTGCCCTTCCAAAGTTACTCTAAATTCTTATACTATGGCACTGTCCGAGCACATGGTATCATTGCTGTTTCTCCTAATGAATGGAATCTATATATGATCGATCTGCAGGTGAGAATGGAACTATAGATGGCCAAGGTGGTGTGTGGTGGAACATGTGGAGACAAGGAACTCTCCAATTTACCAGACCAAACCTCATTGAGCTGATAAACTCCAAGGATATACTAATCTCCAATATCATCTTGCGCAACTCTCCTTTCTGGAATATTCATCCTGTTTATTGCAGGTACGGTTCTTTCGGTAGAATTTTTTCTAGGTCATTTCTTCTAGCTGTTCACCGCATTTGATCACATTTCACTCAACCTTAAATTTCTCATAAATGGCTAACATGCAAGCATTATCAAGACTGCTAACAAAGCTTCTTTGTGCATATATTAAAGCTCTGTCAGTGCATCCATCTCTTCTATGGAAATTCATTTCTTAGGTGTTGTGGTCATTCCATGGCATGGGCCTTATGATATTATATTGTACTTCCCGTGAGATGGTCTCCTTGAAAGGTGAAACAGACGGTGTAACTTTCGATAACGAGAATCCTGGTCTAGCTTTTTTTAACTTCGCATTTATCCTTGTTCTCCCTTCAAGGAAAAGAAAGAAAAAAAAAAAAACGAAAGGTTGGTTTCATCCACATATGATCAATTCGTCATCTCTCTTTTTGCTAAAAATCAGGTCACATGTCGCTCAACATGCATGCTTAAACCTGATTTTGATTCTAAAACATAGCCAATGTAAAAAATTGTTTATAGAATTGTTCTAAACATAGCACTTGTTTAATGCTCGATATCCAGAGCATACTTTTTGGTCAATTCCATCTATATAGCTTTCTTTTTCTTTCTTCTTCTTCCCAGCAATGTTGTCTTGAGATACCTGACTATATTGGCCCCTTATGACTCTCCAAACACCGATGGTATAGACCCAGGTAAGAAGTCGGGATATGTTTCTTTACCTATTGATATGAAATTATGAACAATGTTGTTCCCCTCCTATGGCACATTCATTGATGTATACGTGGTGATCTAGATTCAAGCTACAAAGTGTGCATAGAAGACTCATACATTGCAACCGGCGATGATCTCATCGCAGTCAAGAGTGGCTGGGACGAGTATGGCATCGCATTCGGCCGGCCTAGCGTGGACATCACAATCCGGCGTATCACGGGCACCACTCCGTTTGCTGGCATTGCCATCGGCAGCGAGGCCTCAGGCGGAGTAGAGAATGTACACGCAGAGCACATCAACATCCTCAACTCCGGCTTCGGCATCAATATAAAGACCAATGCAGGAAGAGGAGGCACCATTAGGAACATAACAATATCGGATGTGTACATGGACAGAGTCCGAAAGGCGATAAGGATCTCAGGCAATTCCGGCGACCACCCAGATAATGGGTTCAATCCATTTGCATTGCCCACAGTAGACGGTATAACAATCAAGGATGTGTGGGGGTTCAATGTTGAGCAACCTGGTTCAATGCAAGGGATCAAGAACTCACCATTTACCAGAATATGCCTCTCCAATGTCAAGCTTTATGGTGGTCCTTCAAGGCCAATACAGATGGTATGGCAGTGTGGGGATATCACCGGTGCAGCCCTCCAAGTGAACCCGTCTCCTTGTGGAGAGCTTATAAGCTCACACAGCAATGATATTTGTTTTGGTGGTATTTAAGATCACCAAGTCATGCTTGAATTATCATGTTTTCATGTTTATGTGTGTATATCGAGGAGCGAAGTTCCTTTGAGTGTTATTCTACTCCAATTATCTGTTAAGCAAGCTAGCTATAAAACAGCATGGTTTTTTTTTCTATGAAGTCCCCAACCAGGGAGAACTAGAAGCAGATTTATTCATTCAGGAACTTCGCATTCTTACTGTCACTAGGAATGGGAGAGGAGAACATCTTTGTAAGGTGTGGAAGAAGTTGTGAAATCACGTCCGGCTTTAGTTTTTGCTGCTATCTCACGGTGGGGTTGTTCCAAGAGTGGATCTTGCCCTTCCCTTCCTCGGCTAATACGCTCCCTTGCTCCACCCCTGAGCCTCTCCAACCTAACACCACCTCTTTGTTGCATCTTGAACACCCTAATCATATTCACCAATCCTCCCACCAGGAACAAGAAGCTTCCCCATATTCCAAACCACACCCAATGCCACCCCTATCGAAACAGCCACTCTCTCAACACAAATGTTGTAAGCACGCGAATCAATGCAACGTTTCAAATGTATACATACAAGCTCTTACCAGTAGTTGCAGCGAATGATGGATCTGGGGAATCTGCCCTCGAATGTTGAGGATCCCCCCAACAAGAAAAAGCAAACTTCCTACAAGAAATGGGATTTGAACTCCCTCTTGGAGGATCTGTAGACGACCATCTGCTCTCTCGTATATCTGGCAAGAATCATGAATCGAACCAATCACCCACAAAGCCGGCCCTGCAACAAGTAATCTCAGAGCATGCTTCTGTACCCGCGTGTTCTCATAGTTATTACCCTCCTGCACTTAAAGCTTAAACGCATTAGCTCTAACACTCAAATCTGCCACCAAAGCCTCTGCTTTCATTAATCTGTAACATACACAACTCCTACTATGGGTTAGGATCTAAGGATCTTAAAATGTAGGAAAAGATTGAAAAAACACATGAACTTGTTCATCACATAGATGTGAAGTTAGCATGTACCTCTGCAAGAAGCAGGGCGATGCCGATGAAGATGAGAACAGAGCCCAATGCATGCACCAAAGGAGCTGTAAACTCAACGAGCACAAGCTGGGGATCCGACCCAAGAAGCGTCCATCGGAATTCGACGCCAGCGAGGTGGGCGGCGAGGTCGTGAAGGTTGACGAGAGCTACAATGGCCAGGGCTATGAGGATGGCCACCAAGCCAGACTTGGCGTCGCCTGCGTAGCCAAGCTGTGCGAGGAAGCCGGCAAGCAATAGGACGACGGCGACGATGTAGACGCCCGCAGTGATGTACTCCCACCTGTTCTTGACCCGCCATGGCCCGTACAGCCGGCTCTCCCTAGC
The DNA here is from genome assembly GCA_032619315.1 of Piper longum. Taxonomy (NCBI): domain Eukaryota; kingdom Viridiplantae; phylum Streptophyta; class Magnoliopsida; order Piperales; family Piperaceae; genus Piper; species Piper longum. The sequence goes on along the minus strand of JAVDBV010084304.1, from coordinate 30,977 downwards.
ACTCGCCAACTTCACCATGGCTGTGTAGCAATTGAAGAGATGTATTTGCGTGCTCCTCTGTTTCCTTCTCTGATATGTGTTCTCAAATTTGAGCTCTGTATTGGCGTTGGAGTAGTGAAGAGACAGGGGAAGAAGATTGATTAGGAGATTGAGATGGTGCAGACGTGGGACTCATGTGTTGGTGTGTATGCTACGTGTTGTGCTGCATGGAGTTGTGCATGCTGGTTTTGATGCTTCTTTCTCCGCTTCCGGTTGGCTGTTGCTACCTTTCTTTTTTGTCAAATTTATTATAACAAGTGTTCGCCGTTTATACGATTGAATTAATTTTTTTTAATTATAAATTTTTAAATACTTCGATTAAAGTGATTTAAGTCAATCTTGCTAAAAAATACAAGTGGCGCAATTTTGCCAAAAGATTACGGATATATCTTTAATAATTTCTTTTAAAATGCTTTGGAAAAAATAATAATTTAAAAAAATCAAAGAAATATAGAAACCAGAAGTGGTACTACTTCCCAGGCGGAAATCAGATTAACTTTGACAAGTAAGAATTGGGATGAGATTAGTTTTGAAAAAGAAACACTTGCAGCCTTGACAACAAAAAAAAAACTTACAAGTAATGTCATGACATAAGGTGAGGTGGCCATTATTTTCTAGCTCATCACCTTATATTGCTAATCGACGTAGCATTTAGTCAGTCAGCATAGAAAGATAAAACATTTCCCCTAATCTGCTGAGCAAAAAATCATGCGCATTCTTGCAACTGAAAGAACAGGAAGAGAACTTTACCAACAAATTGATATTCGATTCTTCTTTATACAACAAACCTCTTACAAGAAATGATGAATTTTCTGTGAACAAAATTTTTCAAACGAATTTACAGGAATATACATTATATCGAAGGCACAAATGATTCACAGATGAAACGTATATTTGGAAGGTGTTTCCTGCTGGGAATTATCAAAAATGACCTATAGAGATGAGGAATATCCACAAACTGACTAGTGCTTACGGCAATTGTTCCTCATCATTGCTACAAATTCCTCGTAGTCGATTCTTCCATCCTGACAAATATAAAGTTTACCAATTAGAATTGAAACTTCAACCAGTTGTTAATCATGTTATTGTATGGAAGAATTTGTTCTATGTAATTATAGTGATGAAAGAAAATCAATACATGTCTTGTTTACAAATCAGAAGGATGCCGCTTGACTTACATTATCAGTGTCGACCTCTTCAATGATGTCTTTTATTGTTTTCTCATCGCCCATGTTGTATTTCTTGAGGGCTAGCTCCAACTCCTCTGTTGTGATGTGCCTAGAAAATAGAATTCACTGATGAGGGTCTCCAATAAATGAAAAGTGAACAAAATAAACTTGCGTACATCATTGCTTACCCACTCTTATCCTCATCAAAGTACTCAAAAGCCTTGTATAGATGTTCTTCTTTCTCAAATCTATTCATATGGATAGTAGCCGATATAAACTCAATGTAATCTATAGTCCCATTACCATCCATATCAGCCTAAAAAGAGTAGAATTATCAGATGTAGGAGCAGTAGAAAAATTTTGATTTCAGATGTAATAACCTATTTAATTTTCAAAATCTAAATTATCAAAGTTGGCCACTCAATAGCATGTGTTTTAATGGGAAGAGCCGAAGAGACTTAAATATAGAAAGATTTAGAACATTATCATACCACAAATGATATAACAGTCATATCACCCGTGACTGTTGAAATCTTTTATTAAAATTGTCATGCACCTTACCAACAGATTTAGACAAAAAATTGAACTTAACAAGTCTCTCCAGAATCTTTCATATTAGACCTGGTTATGAAAATATAATTCCATATAGCTCAACTTTCAAGTGACAAAGGATTTCAAAAACAAAAACGTAGGAAATAATCATACCGCATCCATTAGTTGTTTAACTTCAGATTCTGAAAGTTTTGTGCCTAGTTTCTCAAGACCAATTCTCAGTTCTTCTAATGTGATTGTTCCACTACTATCTGCGTCCAAAGATTTGAACATTTCTTTCAATCCCATAATTTCTTCCTCTGATAGATTCTCGGCAATCACCTGGCACAAATGTATTTTAATTGGTTTGTACCAGTTAGGGTAGAATGAAAGAAAAGAAAACAGAATCTTGAAAAGCAATTTCACCTTTAGAGCCACTTTCTTAAATTTGTTCATTGCTCTGAACTGTTTCAGTCTTGTTAACACTGCAAAGTCAATTGGTTCGTCAGAAGCACTTCCCTCTTCAAGGATCCAAGGATGATCTGCAAAACCTCAAACATGAGAGTCAGCACGAGGCTAGTTATTCAGAAGGCAACAATGTACAACGGGATGCTATCAAAGTCACAAATGTTTTGACAAATTATCCTACATTAATAGAACTTGATATATTTTATCAACAACCTTGGCACTACCAACTAAGAAAAAATAAGTGAAAAATACCACAGAACCTTCACAGTGAGCATCAACAATGTTTTTACTCTTTGGATAACAATTATATTCATTTTCTATCCGTTGAGTTACTTCTCTTTTTAAGCCCTTGTTGGTGTGAACACGCAAACGTTAGCACTTACTCAAAACTTCTAGAGCTGAAATTCGTTCTTTGGGATCTTGCTGTAGCATTTTCTTGACTAGGTCTTTGGCACTGCTGGAAATTGAAGGCCATGGAACGGATGAAAAATCAATGTACCCACGCAAAACAGCATCAAATATGCCCTGGTCATTGTCTGTGAGAAAAGAATTTATATATTAAATTTCCTGACATGCACAGACAAATGTACATCATCTGGTTCCTTTAAGTCAAGAGACCTGCCCAGAAAGGTGGGAATCCACTGAGGAGAATGTAGAGTATCACTCCAACACTCCATATATCAGCTTCCACTCCATAATTTCGACGTAACACTTCTGGAGCCACATAGTACGAAGTACCAACAAAATCCTTGAACACCTCTCCTGTGGAAGTATGGATCTAAGGTTTCCATTCATCATAGAAAAATAACATTTATAGAGTCAATGGTTTGCAGGAATCTGCGGAACCAATCAAATGCCCAGTTCTTAACCAATGACTGACTGTATTATGTGGCATATTTTCAACTTTATTGCTCATGTTGCAATAAACAAAGTGATTTAAGCAAATAGCAGATGATGGATAATGAAACATGTAGGGTTCATTTATTTTCTGTAGACACGTTAGAAAATACAAGTACGGAGGACAAGAGAAACAATACAAAAGCATTTTCTTTGATGACGGTACTATATTTTCATCACTCTAAAATCTCATATAAGCTGATACGCCTTATTTTTTTATGCATCAATTAGCTTCCACATAAGCATGAGTGAGTGTTCTGGTTAGATGCATGAGGCTATGCTCACATCAAAGATGTATGCTAATGATAGTTTTGTCTTTGATAGTACAAGACAGTTATTTTTTTCATTCCAGTTGTGCCAATTTTCAAGATCAAGAGCCAAGTGCATCTCTCCAAACAGCTTTCCTCCAACCTAGCATAGTAATTACATGAAGGAATCTGGCTACCTAAAATTTACTTGGCACTTATTCTCAAATCAATTGGAAGTGTGGTTTAACATGAACCTATTCCAGTTATGCATTAGTATTTTTATCCAATATCTAATACCATGAGCTGGCTAACTATGCAGCTTCACATTGCAAATAAAGTTTCTCTAATAAATTACGACTGTTTCTTAGTCCTCCCCTCGACTATCTCCATCATTCTCCCTTGCCACCGCATTTAACCTCTCTCTTCAACCTTACTCTTTTAACTGTTAAAAAAAGATTCCCCAAAACGGCCATTCACCTCTTCTAGCAACTTCACCTTCTTCTTAGCTTACGCTATTCTTAACCTAAGTTTGATAACATTCAACTGTCACTATGCCTTCATGATTTCCTTCAAACATCTCCTATTGAACGTTCATCTATCTTTCCAAAAAAACTTTCTACACGTCTCATTCAATCTCCACTATCTTGCCCTTTTCTAATATAACTGTGATAATAGTGTCACACTAGGAGAAATATTTAGTAACTACATTTCCTCATCAGCTTTATTTGTGAAATTGCAAATCCTACCATGCTGTACTCACTATATATGAATTATACCCAGAATACTTCAAAGAAAAAGACACAGTTTTTACCTGGTTTGAAGAAGACGGAGAGACCAAAGTCGATAGCTTTCAGGGGGGAATCGTCCCCGGCATGCAAAAACAGGAAATTTTCCGGCTTTAGGTCCCTATGCATCACCCCCATGGAGTGGCAATAGTGCACCACTGTCACAATCTGCCGACAAATCACCACCGCCGCGCGCTCACTATAGTGCCCCTTGGCTATGATCCGATCGAACAGCTCCCCGCCGGCGCAGTACTCCATGACCAGGTTCACCAAGTGCCTGTCTTCATACACACCCTTGAGCTCCACCACGTTGGGGTGCCCGGCCAGGTGGTACATCACCTGCACCTCGCGCCGGAGGCCGTCGACGTCATCGGCGGCGAGAAGGCGGCGGGCGGAGACGGACTTGCAGGCGCGGAGCTCGCCGGTGCCGCGTTCGGTGCAGAGGTAGGTGACGCCGAACTGGCCGCGGCCGATCTCGTGGCTGACGGAGTGGGTCTCCCGGAGGTCGCGCATGGGGCGGCCAAGGAGGCGGCCGGAGCCGGCGAGTGGCGGGCGGCGGGGCAGCGGAGGGGGGTCGGAGTTGGACCGGATTTTGAGGGGAGGGGTGGGGTCCGGTGAGCTCCGCCCGTCGATGGCCGCCGGCGAGGCGTTGCAGTTGCCCATCGCCGGCGGGGCGGCGAGTTTGAAATTGGGCCTGTTTTCCTGGAAAGGCGGTGGTGGGAGGCGGGAGGAGGGAGGACTCGAGTCGTCGACGGAGGGTTGACGTATTTTATGAAATATCTAAATTACCCCTATATTAATGTGCAATGGGATTGTCATTAAGATGATGATGAGTCTATAATTTTAATTACTCTAAATAATTTGATTCGGTGTTTTATAAATATTCACCAATTATTGTGTTATATTACTTATTAGTGCGAGATAAATTTGACTTACAAATTACGATATGACTTAAATAATTTTGTTTGATATTATTAATTTCAGATTTTTTTTATAAATTTTTCATCTATTTATTTCTTTGCTTGTCCATTTTTTATTGACTTAAATTAAATTTGAGTTTGTAATATTTCATAATATGATTAATCAAGATAATATATAGCATTATTAAACTAAAATCACAATTTTCTGCTGTAATTATTACAATAATAGGAATGGACTTTTTGGTCAATGTAGTTGAGATAGTTTGACCAATAAAGTAGTGTTGAAAGACGCCTGATTTGACTGTCCACGGCAAAATGTGATATACTGCCTTGGACAGACCATTTAAAAGGAAGCCAAAAAAATCCAATTTAGAATGGACCAAGATTTTTTTAAAAAATAATAACTAAAACAATTGGACGAATATTTTGTGAATTGGAAAAAATATATAAATTGTGATTTTACGCAAAATTTTATAAAATCATTTAATATCAAGAAATTAAATTAATAATTTTCATTATAAACTCTAACAAATTTGTACTTAAAAAATAAAACAAGTGATATAGATGTATGTACAATTTGAAAAAAAAATATTTTAGGTTTAACATTATTTGTGCTGATCAAGGTGACATATGATCCACTTATGGGTGCTGCTACTCAATTGCTCTCAGATTTGTTCAATCGTCAACTCAATTTAGTTAAACTCAAGTCTATTCGATATCGGATCATGTGATCGCTAGCATACCTCTATTTAGTTTAACTTGACTTAACGTTCAATATTTATATTTTTTATATAGTTATTTAGTACATAAATTTGAAAAATATTAGTTAAAATGGAAAAGTTTTTTTATAAATAATTAAGGAAACTTTTTTTTCCAATTTATTAAATTTGGACAATCTGATTACAAGCACGGTCTATATTAAATCTAAAAAGAAAAAAAATAAAAATATTATCTTGTTGTTCAATCTAACTGCAAAGGGCCGGACCTGACTAAGAACGGTTATCGATGGTGGTCGAGGGGAAGGGGTTGTACTTGGGATTTTTTTCTAAAATCTAATCTAGGTAGTCCTGCTTGTAATGGGTCTCCTCATATTAGCCATGGTGCAGCCCTCTAATTAAAATAATGTCCTAATGATAATTTTAGGTCATAATATAATAGGTGTAATTGGATGAACAAATGAAGAACTATTTAATTATTTAAAAATAGTTTTATTTTAAATTGTACAAAAAATATAGCTAAATAAAGCTAGAATATTATTATATTCGACTCGATGTACTTGACTTGGTTCAAAGCCTATATTTAAAAACTTAACTCAAATTCAAAAACAAGTGAGATAGTTTAAGCTCAATTATTAAATTTGATTCGAGCATTCCAAGACTCGTCCATGGCCATTCTGTATAATTATTAACTATCTCATTGTGATTTAGCAAATTATAAACACCCTGGCCATCCACACTAGCAAAATCCCACTGGGTTGCCATATTTGGTTAATTGTTAATAGTTCTTCTTCTTATTTATTTGATTATTTAATTTATACACAAAATACATAGAAGATGATTTAAAGTAACCACTATTCCTAAACAAATAAAATTTTAAATTAAAGAACAAACTTAAAATAAAGATAGACTCACAACTAATTATCAATTCATCATCAAATCTAATAGCATCTTTGAAGATTAAACTAATTTAATCAAAATAACGAAATAATATAACTACTTACCTCGTATACGCCAGAAATTCGACGTCTAGATAAAATCACAAATCGGAAATTATCTAATTCCATGGGTTAAACCAGATTGTCAGATTTATCTTACACGAGTAATTCAAACCTTTAATTTTTATTTACATAAATATTATTCATAATAAAGGTATTAATTTCCTATTAACAAAAATAAACTAGCCAAGAACCCGAGGAATGTACCAGATATATTAAAAATTTTTTAATAACATATGTATTGATAACATATAAAATTAATTATTATAATAATATAGATTTCTAATATCTATTAAACATTTTTTTTATATTTTAGAAGACAATGGTAGTGTAGAAATATTGAGAATAATTTTGACTTTATTTTGAAAATAATTAATAATCATAATTAGTTAGTATTAATATAATAATTATTTTAAAGTAATTTTTAATAATTAAATATAATTTATTATTTTCTCATGATTTTTAATCAAAATTAAATTATACTCTAAGGTTTTTATTGAAAATAATCATAATAATAGTAGTAATAATAATAATATTAATAAATAGAAACCATAAATTTGGTAGAAATCCTAAAGTATAAATATATTACTTAATATGATTATAATTATATTACAATTAACCCATTTTTAAATTCCTTATCCAAATAAAATAAAATTTTATTTCCTAATGATAAAATATATTATTGATAGAAATCTTATATTAAATTATTATTAATGGGCCAATAAAATTATTGTTGGATCATAATCAATTATAAAGCAAAAAAGGCTCCAACAAGATAAAAAAATTGTATAAAAAAACCTTATGCTTTAATGTAAGGGATATGATTAGATTATCCTTTTGTTACCAAATGAAAAAAACATCTAAATTCTCTTAAGTTAAGCCTAATTTTTAATTTACGTAAGTAAATAAATTTCATAAATAAATAAGTTTATAAATATTAATTATCTAATTATATTATATAAAACTGAAGACTTTTATTATATTGCCTCTATCTGTCCTTTAAATACTCTACAGTGTTACCATTTATTTCTTATTTATGAAATCACTAGTTTAATTATGATTTTCCAAATTTCATATAGCTATTTTATAATATTATTAATTATTTCCTATTCACAAAAGAAAATTAAATCACAAATTTACCCTTTTATTATTATAAATAAAATTTAAAAATTTAAATCATATATAATTGAGCCCTATTCTGATATTTCTTGAGTAAGTATATTCACGAAAATAACAAATTGATGAATATACAATAATTAATTAATAATAATATACTAATATTTTTAAAAATAAATATAATATAGAAGACTATAATAAATTATTATTTTTTATGAAAAAAAAATATAAATAAATATTTTTTTTAAAACTAACGAAAGTCCATTATCTAAGTCGATTAAAATTTTTTATGTTAAAATCTGAATCACTAAAAATGATCAAATATAAGAACAATAAATAATTAAAAATCATATAACATCGTTCATACAAGCTACTAATTAATAAATAATTATATAAAAATATAAAAATCTAAATTACTTGTCAAATATAAGCATTATAAATTAATTAATCATACAATTTGGGTTAGCTATTAGGTAATAAATATTATTTATTAAAACATATATTTATATAGTCGTGATGAAAGATTTGCTAACTCTTGTTTTAGGGAAAAAATAGTTGCCTCTATTTACTTCATTCATGGGTGTCCAAAAACGCGCGAGATACCACCGCCGACGGAGAAGCCCTTCTCTTTCAGGTTTTCATTCATGGTTTTATATTCCATGGTCTTGTACTCTTGTTACTGATTGCTTTGAAAAATTGGTTTTATCAATTGCATCGTATAATAAGGACTTCGTTTATATTAAGTTTCTTTTTTTATTTCTTCTACATTCCATGTTATTGTTACTGAGTGTACTCTGTGATTTACTTTAGATTAGTTGTTTTATGTAAGGGCTCATCCTGTGTTAAAGTTTCTATTTTCTTCTCTATTTCATGGTCATGGTACTGATTGATATATGACATATTTAGTGATAAAAGCGATGTGGTTCGCTGTTGTGTTTATCCTGGCATATTTAGTAATATTACATGTAACTTAACCTTTTCCGTTCCTCTCTTAAAAACCAAATTAATATGGCCCATGCCAGGTTTATACACTGATATTGCATCATGTTATAGCTTACCATTGTTTGTGATGATAACAGAAATTTCAGGAACGACATATGTTGGGTTAATCTCACATCCCATTTGGAGGCAACCGGTGACTTGTATATAGGCTAATGGGAAAGCCTTAATTCTTAAGCTAGCTTTTGGATTAAGAGAGACCCATGAACCTGTTGCAAGTCACTTTTGGAGCCCGAAGGGCCCAACAAGTGGTATTAGAGCCAAGGTTGGTTTTGTATTGGTGTTGCCTCAATTAGCCACACGATTTGTCGGCCGGTCCGAATTTGTGTCTCTCGATTTGTCGGTTGGCCCGAATTGGTGTCATCTGGAACCTCACTAAGACATGTTGCCTCCGCATGTGGTAAGGGGGAGATGATTCGGGTACATTTGGAGGCAACCGGTGACTTGTATATAGGCTAATGGGAAAGCCTTAATTCTTAAGCTAGCTTTTAGATTAAGAGAGGCTCATGAACCTGTTTCGAGTCACTTTTGGGGCCCGAAGGGCCCAACAAGTGGTATCAGAGCCAAGGTTGGTTTTGGTGTTAGTGTTACCTCAATTAGCCACACAATTTGTTTGTCGGCCGATCCGAATTTGTATCTCCCTATTTGTCGGTTTCAGACCCGAATTGGTGTCATCTGAAAACTTCACCAAGACATGTTGGCTCCGCATGTGGTGAGGGATTAACCCAACAACATATGGCTAGCTTGAGCTGGCAGACGTACCAGATGACCTTCTCCTCCTTGCCAAAGGAGTTGTTGGTGTTGCCACCTTCATCAGATTTTCGGCTGTGTGCAAGTCCTGGGACTCGATCGCATCTGCCAGCAATTGCTACAAACCAGCTCCGTGGCTTATGCTTTCTGAAAAGGAAGGATTAGACTTGCGTGATTTCTATGATCATTCCACTGGTGAATTGTTTCAGTTTCAACTATCTCAAGTGCAGGGGATGAAATTCGTAGGCTCTGCCCATGGATGGATTATTACTGCGGCAATAGATGCCAGTTTCCACCTGTTAAATCCTTATTGCTCTTCCCCCACAAACCTAATTCGGGGCCGGTTAACGCAATAACTGTAAATGCACGGTTAGCAGTGTAAAAGAATGGCGATTGTCGAAAAAGTTTGCTCAGTTCCCACGGGAGTTCGATGGTGCATCCAGAGATCAAAGAACTGAAGAAGTTTCCAATCCCGACAGTTGCTCCCGTCAACTATCGTCAACTCATCAGGCTCACGACCTGGAAATTGCAGGTTTGTGACCCTCACCGGTTGGCATTTTGGGTTATCTCCTGGAAAAAGTTTTAGCTCCTCCCGGGAGCGACGCCGATGGAGACGCACCAGAAGAGGAGAGGTCTTTTCATGATCAAGGCAGCTTGTTCACCGATTGAGCCCAATGGAGACTGTGTTGTGGCGGCTAACTCATATGGGAAATGACAATCTTGTCCCGACCTTTTACCGATCAGCCGACACATAATGGACTACCTTTGAGTTATTGGGGCTAAAAGAGGTTGGTTTTGTGGGTGGTGATCTTTATATTTGCAACTTTAGTTCTCCTCCCAAGCTTTTCCAAATTGCTGATTCACTGCATTGGAAGATTTTTTTTGTATGCGATTTTTACATTTTGAGGTGTGATATAGTTTTAGTGGTAAAGGAGTATGGTTGTACCAATGGTATGAATAAAGTGAGAAGAGAAGGAAGTGAGGCCTAATTATAGTTTTATGTGTTTGAATGTAATGGGCCGGTGGGAATTAACAAAGCATGGGCTTTGGAGCATGGGATAAAACAGAGCATGGACGTAACAGAGTATGGACATCGCTTGTAAGGCATTGAATTGATGAATGAAAGTTTGTTTTGTTCCTTTTTTTTCTTCCTTACTCCAATCTTTCAGGGAGAATCAGAGAGACTAAGATCATCATCCTATCTCTTTGCTCTTGATCGACCCTTAATTGTCTAATTTACATTCCTTTCGTTGTTTCTATGATGCCATCCAAGCAATACAGCCGGCCAAGTAAAGGGAAGGATCTCTTCTCCGATGCTGGACAAGAAGATCATACCAACCAACGAAGAAATTTCTTATACAACAAGATTCAGAGAGTCTTCAAATTGGATATGGTAGAGATGACAAGCATAGGTGACCATGCCTTATTTGTGTGAATAATTCTATTTGTCTACCTGTTACCTCGGATGATAAAGTATTCAAAAGGAATAGTATATACTTTACCGATGATCGTCAAGAAGAAATATTTGCCGGTGATGTTGAAGGCGGTGATGACATGGGCATGTTCGACCGAGAAGATGGGAGCATCACAACTTATTACTCGGGTATTCCAAAGTCATTTTACACCCTGCCTACACGGGTCACAGTGTACCCTCTGTTAGGCAGTGATCATCTAATTTTTCTTTTTTTTTTGAAAATATTATTTCAAACATTTCTTTAAAAAATAACTAAGTTTACAAAATTATATTAAAAATAGTCATTTTTAAAATTTTTATATCAATTATGATCAAATCTTATCATTTTTTTAAATTACAAAAATACCTATAAGATTTATTTTTATTAATACTAAAATATATAATCATTAAAACTTATCATTTTTTCTAAATTTATATATATAAATAAAAAATTAACTAGTAAATATTAAATAGAATATAAAACTATATTATTGATGAGCTAAAAAGTAAAAAATATCTTTTATTGAATTTTGGACAATTAAAAATTATATAAAATTTTAGGCAATCAAAAATAAAAAAGATACATTTTTAGATGTTCGAAATTTTAATTTAAAATTATCACATTATATTAAAAATTAAAATATTTATTTTATCTAATATATTTTTATTATAAATATTTTTTAAAAAAAATGAAATATCATTTATTATGTAAAACACAAAAAAATAGATTTGAGAAAGTTTAAAGTTAGATGAAAGGTATTTATGTCAATAAAATAAATATTATGAGTAAAATATTTTTAAAATATATAGATTGACTATATATGAAACAAAAATTTGAGATTTAGTCGGGTATAAATTTAAAATTTTGGTCATTATTGGTGATAGAAAATATTAAAATTTAGTTATTTATAATATTTTCCCTTTTTTTTAACATCTAGAGCAATTATTCGGGTCATAGTTAGTCTTATTTACGATTGAGAAATGTTTGGTCCATAGCCAGGGTTTGGAAATACTTGTTGTTCATTACTTCGTTTGTTAAAATGAACTGTATTAGGCTTTTCGATTTTCATAATTGCTACGAGTGCAATTTTTTGTTGGATGTACGATTACATTGTGCTCTTGTAAGCCCGGAGATTGTTGAAGCTGTAGCCATCGTAATGCTGATTAACAGCTCAAAGAGCTTTCTGGGACAATGCCCCATGAGCCATTTGTCTCTATTCCGGAGTTCGTCACTGTGAGGCCCCATTGGCTATTATTATGTGATGGGAAGCCTGACCTAACCGATCGATTGGCTGAAGAACTAAGGCGGCTATGCCAGAAATACGCTATCCTAAGGCCTAATTTTATATAAATCATACTTCAAGTAGGAAGGGAATTGATTACTCCTACTCTGTGTCTCAACTTCTAAAGCAGGGATCCTCTTGGTCCTTTCCCTTTGCGAGACAAGTCTTGCCCTTCGTCGGGGCCAAATCTTCATCGAACGGTTCTTGTACCAGGAGTTTGGGACGGATTGGTAATTACAAAAATATATATATATATATATATATATATATATAATTTTATTAATAAAATAATAATTCAATATTAACTTAAAATAAAAAATAAAAAATTAATTAATTAAAATACAAAAAATAACTCCGATAAAAAAGCCAAATAAAAATACCTGTGACTGCTCGTTGGTGGTTCCCGGGTCGAATTTTATTAATTTTAAATTTTTTGAAAGAATTATATCTTTCGTAATAAAAGGAATCATAAGTTATAATTTTGTATAGATAAGAATTTGTATAAATATCTTGAAAGATTATAATAAAAAATTAAATAATTATAATTCATCTTTTTATTCAAATATAATATATATTTAAAATAAATTACAATATATATTTAAAATATTAAATTATTATAATCTATCTTATTATTTAACGAAAGTTTATATATAAAATTATAATTTATCATTTATAAGTCTCCCATGACTCCTCATCTTACCTATTTATATATAAAATTATATAAGATAATAAAGTAAATATTTTACATGGGCTCCAGCCCAAGATAGATGATTTCAGGCTTAGTCCAATGAAGTGCCAGGGGATTAGGGGATTAGTGATGAAGAACAAAATTATAAATAAAAAATTCAGGATTTATTTGGATTTTTTTCAAAAGAAATTTATTTAAATTTTAAATTATTTTATTATATACGTACAATATAATTATTTACTTTTCCTCGACAAAACCCTAAAAAAACTCAATCAACGAGCATATTTTTTTTAGTCTAATCATTTTGGAATAAATCTTTATAATAAACTGTGATAGATTAAATGTTAATCAACACATAATAATATAATTAATGACTTGACTAACAATAACAATTAACCCCCTTAGGACTTTTCGATTAACCCAACAAAAAGCCCAAAACCAAAAGAGACAAAGAGTCACAAAATTGTCATAACATCAAAACAATCCCCGATTCCGGAAAAACCCCTCGCACCACCACACACCGACCTTGCCGAGATATAACCAGCGCAAGATTCGCCACCAAAGTCGCGAGCGCCGACTGCCGCCTTTGTCGGAGCCATCCCCAAACCGTCATCTTCCCCGTCTCCGGCGATCCTGCGGCCACCACCGCTCAACCTCTTCGCCGCGCCCCGCCGCCGGAGCTCGGTTCAAGAAGAGACCAGTGGTTGACGGGGAGAAGTAGCAGTAGTTGCAGAGAAGTAGCAGCGTAGTAGAGAGACTATAGAGAGAGAGGGGGGTTGCACTGCCGCATTTACTCTCCGGACCGGCGCCATCGCTCACTTGTAGTAAGTACTTGGGAGCTCCTCGCCCTTTTTAATGGCGCCTCCCTCGGATTCGGTTTTGGCTTTCTTGAGCTCGATTTGGGCGATTAATGGCGGCATCGGGAGATGGATCTGGGTGGTGAGTGTTGTTGAGTCCAAGTGTTAGAGATTCTTGAGACTTGCGACTTTGCGAGCTGCGTTTTGGATGGAATTGGTGGGGGAATCGGCAGATTCGTAGCCGCCATGGGTTCGCTTGACGCCGGGGTGTTCGCGAAGAGGGGTCCGCTGCTCCCCTCTTCTTCCCGGCGATCAGATCGGCACCTGCAACGCCATCGATCGAGGTTGTGGCGGATTCTGCGGTTCGAGAAGGTGGACTACTTCCAGTGGGTGTTCATTGTGGTGGTCTTCTTCTTGGTCATCGTCCTCTTCCAATCGTTCCTCCCGGGTTCTTCGTCGGAGAAGTCGGGGAGTTCCGGCAATTACGGCCTTCGCGCGGCTCTAGCTGGTTCGAACTCAGAGGCGGTGCGGGCGGATTTCTGGGACGGGATACAGTTTCATCCGTCGAAGCTGCTGGAGACGTTCCGACGAGAGGCGAACAGTTCTGCGGCCCTGAGTCGGCCAGGCATCCGCGCCGCATTGCGGAAGCCGCTGCTAGCTGTGGTTGGTACAAGCTTAGTAGTTATTAGACTATGCTTCTTGTGATTTTGGTTTTCTTGGTTTTCTTGTTGTTGTGGCTGCTACAAGCTTAGTAGTTATTAGACTTTATTCTTGTGATTTTGGTGTTCTTGTTGTTGGTGAATTGGTGGTGGCGTGTTTTGATGCAGGTTCTTCCTGATATGTCCATGGATGGTATGCAGTTATTGATGGTAAGCTTGGCGAAGTCGTTGCAGGAGATTGGATACGATTTTCAGGTATATATCTTACCTTTCCCCCTTGATTGGATTGATCTTGAAACATAGACTTTTTCACGTCTATGTACATGACCTCATGAAGCTCTTCATCGAATAACTTGTGCACCATTGAGATAATTGACTGTCATGTTCTTAATCAAAATGATCGATATCGACTTTTGAGGGATTACCAAGTAGCTAGTCATGATCCGAGAACGGAGTATGGTGCGGGCAATGTGGATACTTTACTTTGTTGGGGGTATTAAACATATTTGTTACTAGCAGGTTTATGCTCTTGATGATGGACCTATCCGTGGTGTTTGGCAAAATATTGGCATTCCTGTGAATATCTTGAAGATTGACGAAAAAGGTGTATGTGCTATTGATTGGTTAATGTAAGTAGTCAGCATCTAAATATTTGAAAACAAAGTTATTTAAACTACTAGGTGCTAAAAGTGTTCTTTATTTAATTGTAAAATTGAAGTAAGGGTCTAACCCTGGGACTTCCTATTGTTTGCTAACTTCCTTTTTATTGGTTCTTGTAGCTATGATGGTGTCCTTGTCAACTCTCTTGAGGCAAAAGATGTTGTTTCCTGGTAGATTTTAATTCCATGAAGATTGTCTCCTTTTGTGTGCGAGAAACCGAAATGCATTACAAGAATTTTGTATTTTGATGCCCACGGTGTGGCTAGTTTGGTGAAAGGATCTAAGAGTTTTATGTGCTTTGCTCAATTCTAGATAAAATTGTTTTGGCAACATTTGACATGTTCACCAACCACAATCACAGTCTTTTGCAGGAGCCTTTCAGATCATTGCCCCTCATATGGACTGTCCATGAAATGACATTGGCTGTGCGATCACGTAACTACTCTTTGGATTGGCAAATTCGGCTAAACAATGATTGGAAACGTGTCTTCAACAGGGCTACTGTTGTTGCCTTCCCTAACTATTATTTACCGGTAAAAATTGAATAGATTTCCTTTTCTTCTTCTTGGCAACTGTTTATATATGTTTCTAAGGCTCTGTGTATTATGTTTGCAGATGATGTATTCTGCTTATGATAATGGAAACTTTTTTGTCATTCCTGGGTTTGCATCTGAAGCATTAGAAGCTGAGAGATTGTTTTCCTTCAACAAGGAAAATAATAGTCGGGATGACATGGGCTATGATCGAGAGGACCTAGTTGTAGCAGTAGTTGGGAGTCAATTTTTATATAGTGGTTTATGGGTGGAACATACCCTTGTTTTGCAATCTTTGTTGCCATTTCTATCCAACTCCCTCTCTGATACACTGCCCAACTCACATTTTAAAGTTGGCATATTGAGTGGAAATGCAACAAGTGCCTATAAGGTGGCTCTCGAGGTAGATGGATTCATGAATAAGGAAAATAATAAGACTGATCTTCGTGAGCTGTATTGCTAATGTTTACTTATAATTTGCTATTTACTGCAGGCCATTGCTCTTAACCTTGGGTTTCCTCAAGGAAGTGTGCAACAAATAGGTGTTGATGGTGATTTTAGCAGCTTTCTACATGCTGCCGATCTTGTGGTGTATGGATCATTTCTCGAAGAGCAATCTTTTCCTCCTATTTTAGTTCAGGCAATGTGTTTGGGAAAAATTATAATTGCACCTGATCTTGCCATGATCAGAAATTATGTATGTGTCATTTTCTTCCGTTTTTTCTCTCTTTTTTTTCTTGGCACAAGTATGCAATGAAAATTAACCACCTGATCCAACTATATTTAGGTTGATGATGGGGTGAATGGTTACCTTTTCCCAAAAAATAATGCGGGGGCCTTAAGTAAAATCTTGTCTCAAATCATCTCAAGTGGTACAGTGGCTCCACTTGCTGGTGATGTAGCTTCAATGGGCAAATCTTTTGCAAAGAATCTGATGGTGGCGAAAACTCTTGAAGGCTACGCTTCATTGCTTGAAAATGTTCTCAAGTTACCTCCAGAGGTTTCAAACCCCAAGTCTTTTACAGAAATTCCTGTGAGGTTGAAAGAGGAGTGGCAGTGGCCCTTGTTCTATGAAATTACAGATTTGAAGTATTTGAACAGAATTTTTTCTAGTTACCGCTTTCTGGAAAAGGTTGAATGTTTGTGGGACCAATATCAAGCCAATAGAACTACCATAGTGCAAGAAGCTTTCTCTATTACTGATTGGGAGGATGAGAGAGCTATTCAGATGGCTAATGTGAGAAAGAGGAGAGAAGAAGAGGAGGTAAGTTCTATTTGACTACATTTGGAGTGATATTATACCGTAATGAAGTATATGATTTATTGTTCCAATTCAATGAATTGTAATGACATCAACATAGTTAAAAGAGCGCATGGATCAACCTCGTGGCACATGGGAAGATGTTTATAGAAATGCAAAAAAGGCTGACCGTTCTAAGAATGAGCTACATGAAAGAGATGAGCGAGAACTGGAAAGAACAGGGCAGCCTTTGTGCATATATGAATCATTCCTTGGTGAAGGTTCCTGGCCTTTTTTGCATAACACATCATTATATCGAGGAATAGGATTGGTAAGCTATTCTAATTCCTTTTCTTTCATAAATTTATCTTTTCTGGTTAGATTGTTAATTTTTTTGGATAAAATTATTTACTTATTGAAAATGTTGATAACTTAGTCTACAAAAGGCCGACGACCAGGAGCAGATGACATAGATGCACCTTCCAGACTTCCCATACTGAGTGATCCATATTACCGTGATATTTTAGGGGAGTATGGAGCCTTTTTTGCCTTGGCAAATAGAGTTGATCGGATTCATAAGAATGCCTGGATTGGATTTCAGTCTTGGAGAGCTACAGCAAGAAGGGTATGACTCAAGTGCATTGCATGACAATGTATTCAAATTTTTAATTTTTTTTTCTTGTCATTATTCATTTTTAAATAGATTTTTTTGGTTACTTTTAATGAATGTTATGTGGATCGTTCATATGTTTGTGATGGACAGGAATCGCTGTCTAAAGAAGCTGAAAGAGCATTATTAGAGGCTATAGAAACACGAAAACATGGGGATGCTCTCTTTTTCTGGGTTCGCATGGACAAAGATCCCAGAAACCCTTTGAAGCAGGATTTTTGGTCTTTCTGCGATTCCCTAAATGCTGGAAATTGCAAGTAAGAAACATGTCTTTTTTGAGTCATAGTAAGTAGATGGACCTTACTTGACGAGAAGATTTTAGTCTATGTTGCCATTTTTTCATTAAAATGTCTACAAATGATCTCTTCTTTCTGTTTGTGCACATCATAATCTGGATGAAGGTTTGTTGTTTCTGAGGCTCTCGGAAGAATGTATGGCATAAAAGACAGTAAGCATGAAACCTTGCCACCAATGCCTAACGATGGTGGATCATGGTCTGTCTTGCATAGCTGGGCATTGCCTACCCGATCCTTTCTAGAGTTTGTCATGTTCTCAAGGTAAATCATGCATTTGATTATGACCTTTGGTAGTATTATTTTATAAAACTGTGTATCTTGTTTGGTCATGAACTATTTCTGTAGAAACTGTTTGAAGTAGGATTTAATTTACATAACCGTGGTTGAGTAGGATTATGTAATCCTACTCCAGCAAGTAGTAGTCCTTTTAGTGAATGATGCCTTACAAATGAGCATAGATTACGATACCTGACTAAAAGGCATCATTTGTAAATTTACAAACATCCTTTTTCTAAATTGACCATTTTTTTTTTCTTTATCAGAATGTTTGTGGACGCTTTGGATTCTCAGATGTATGATGAACATCACCCAAGTGGTCACTGTTTTTTGAGCTTGTACAAGGTATTGTCTCTTCCCTGACCTAGATAATGTTGAAACTACCCTGTGTGGTCCACGTTCTTATCATGTCATAGGCGTCTATTTGTTATATTCAATGTTATAGTAGTGCCGACCAGTGTGCAAATATTCTTCCCTGCAGTTGGGGCATCAAATTTTGAATTATATCATCCTTAACAAAAAATATGCTTGAATGGTTTCAATCAGCTCATCAAGAATATTAGAGAATTCAAGATTGTTCAATTTATGACAAATTTCAAGATTGTACAATTTATAGGTCAAATTTGTTATACAGGACCGACATTGTTATTCACGCGTGCTAGAATTAATGGTAAATGTATGGACCTACCATAGTGCAAGAAGAATAATATATGTTGATCCTGAGACGGGGATTATGACAGAACACCACCGCCTACAAGAGAGAAAGGGGAAAATGTGGGTAAAATGGTTCTCTTTTGCTACACTAAAGAGTATGGATGAAGATTTAGCTGAAGAATTCGACTTGGATAAGCTACACCACCGATGGTTGTGGCCTTCCACAGGGGAGGTTTTTTGGCAAGGCATCTATGAGAGAGAAAGAAATCTACGTCAAAAACAAAAGGAAAAAAGGAAACAGCAGAGCAAGGATAAAATTTCGAGAATTAGAAGGCGACACAAGCAGAAAACGATTGGGAAATACGTAAAACCACTCCCAGAGGCAGCGGACGGTGTGAATTCAACAGTGACGACTGACATGTGAAGGGCTTTTTACGGTAGATTTTGTGTATGATTCAATTCTTTTTCATTCTTATTCTTAATTCTGTTTCTACTTCGATTTAGAGTTGTCATTTTATTTGTAAAGAAAAGGGGAGGGAAAATGTACTATATCTTCAAATGCTGTCTAAATGTGAAAATTTATTTCAATTGTACACTGCTATCGGGTGTACACCTTTGTCGACTGCTTGCTGTAGGCCTTTTAATCTAGATACATTTCCGGGCAGCATTTGGCTCCTTTAATGTACATATATACCACTTTAATAATGAGATGCCTTTAATTATATATAAGATAATTTTTTATTGAATAAGAAAATAGACTATAATGATGTAATATCATAGTCTCTAAATTTTAAAAAAGATTTTAATTGAATGAGTAAATAAATGATAATAATTTAATTTATATTTTTACTGTTTTTGTTGCATACTATTTCATCAATTTTTTTTTCCTTCTCATCAGAGCGTGATGTTTGAATCCCCTTTTATTAATTAATAAGAATGGACGAGGTTAACTCCTAGATCTCACAAACTCTCAAAGATGGGGCAAATCAAGTATTTCAAAGTCGCGGAAATTAAGCTAAAAAGGTTATGGTTGCAAGCCACAGTTTCAAACGTGCAAAAGGTATGCAAAATCTGAATCGAGCGGGTTATCGATTAAACATAACGTCCTTTGAAGCGTAATATATAACAAACTATAAATCTAGGAAAGATTTCACGAAGTGCTAAGAAGGTAAATACCGATCAGCGACAAAAATGACCAGCCTTGATTTCCACACCATATCTATAACACGGTCAATCTAATAATGTAAATAGCCGAGTTTGAACCTAGCGAATATTTATGTGCTTGACTTATATAGAATCAAAAATTTTTTTTAATACTATATAAGTTCAATATAACCTCATTAGTATTTACAAACCTATCCGAGCCGAATATTTTTTCAAATTTAAACATATCGAATTCAAGTTTCGAGCACAAAATTAATGAGAGCGAGCCGAACGCAAAAAGTTCGCAAACAAGCTTGGTTCGTTTACACCCCTAATGAAACCTGGCTACCAATGTGTAACGATGGTGGATCATGGCCTGTCTTGCATAGCTGGGCGTTGCCTACCCGATCATTTGTAGAATTTGTCATGTTCTCAAGATAAATCATGCAGTAGATTATGACATATGAGTATTATTCTATAAAACAAGTAAAAAATAATTGGGAAATGCGTAAAACCACTACTAGAAGCAGAGGTTGGATTGAATTCAACAATGATGACCGACATGTAAAGGCTTTTTGCATTTGATTTTGTGTATGATTCAATTCTTTTTCATTCTTATTCGTAATTCTGTTTCTACTTCAATTCAAGTTGTAATTTTTTTTGTAAAGAAAAGGGGCGGAAAATGTACCAAATCTTCAAATGCTATCTGAATGTGAAAATTTATTTCGATTGTACACTGTTGTTCGCTGTACTCCCATGTCGACTACTTGCCCGGAAGACTTTAAATCTAGAGTACCATCTTTGTGTCTTCCAAATGAGTATCTCCTCTTATTTAATGAATAAAAATGGAGGTTAACTCCGATGATTAGCAGCCAAAAAACTTACATCTCAAAACTTTCAAAGATGGGGCAAAAGAAGTATTTCAAAGTCCCAGAAATTAAGCTAATAAGTTTATGGTTCTAAGCCACAGTTTCAAGCGTGCAAAAGGTATGCAAAATCAAGTCGAATGCGAGCAGGTTATCGATTAAACATCAAGTCCATTGAAGCCTACGATATAGAAGACGATAAATCTAATAATGCAAATACAACTCGGAGAACTATAAATTTAGGAAAGATTTCACGAAGTGCTCAGAAGGTAAATACAGATCAGCAGCAAAAATGACCAGCTTTTATTTCCACACCTTATCTATCGTAATTTAGAGTTGGAAACCTCCCGCAGGTTTAACTCTCATCTACCGCTTAGATCCTTGGAGCTGAGAATAAAACAATCATATGAACACGTTATCATATGGTTAGTTACACATGAAATGAAGTTATTAAAGAATATTAGGAGCTGTCTTTGTTGCCTACCTCCACCTATGGTTGCTTCAGGAAGCCGTTCAATTGAATACCTACGCTTGGTGATGTACATGATGGGTACGCCAGGGATCTGTAAACGAAAATATACATAAGAATGTCATATCTAAGTTGTAAATTCTAAAGGAAGACTCGTATCATGCACAATAGCACCTCGACTGAACAGAATCATTGCCTGATAACATGATTAGTTATAAAATCTGTGCAACCCTTGCAAACAACATTCTAATACTTTCAGACACTCAAAACAAGATCATACCTTTCGAATCCTCCGTTTCAAATCTCTATCGCATGTCGCCACAATGTAGCACTTGTGCTGTTCAAAACTTATACAGTAAATTTTTAAAATAAATAAAAACACGAAAATTATATAAACAGAATTTAACAATACAAAACTTTGTTCCTAAAAGTACGAACGAACCTTAATCTAAAATAAGACAAGCATGAATATTAGTGGAGTCCCGATTACATGTACCACACCAGGGTTATTTTTTTTCATAATAGAGGAACAGTATAATTCACAGGATATATTCAGTTAAAAAACAATAAGAATCAAGTTATGGTAGCAACCTACTCTATTCCATCCATAAATATTTTGTATAAAACATCATTTAAAATGACCAATGGATATAACGTCAATAATTGATTTCAACAAAGTCTACAAATATTTTCTTGATCCAAATA
This sequence comes from Piper longum, assembly GCA_032619315.1. Classification (NCBI taxonomy): domain Eukaryota; kingdom Viridiplantae; phylum Streptophyta; class Magnoliopsida; order Piperales; family Piperaceae; genus Piper; species Piper longum. The sequence continues at coordinate 8,949 of JAVDBV010084304.1, read as the reverse complement.
ATGACACTTTCTAATGATTGAAGGACACACCCGGGTGACTCTTTCTATAATGCAGTCATCAGCATAAGTCCCCTTATGAATGCATGGTAATCTCTCAAAGCGGGGGTCTTTGGCAACTCTGTGATACAACCAAGAGGGTCCCGGAATGAGGAGATTAGAGCGAGAGAGAGACAACCACCATCAAACGCTGTCTTAACAAAACGCACCTCAAAGCCACCCGATATTTTTCTCCAAGTTTTTCAAGCTCTGCCACGACACAATCAGTGATACATGGAGTACCTACACCAAAAAATGCAAAAAAGAAAACTAGGTCCACT
>JAVDBV010084302.1:0-16290 GCA_032619315.1 Piper longum | reverse complement strand
CGAACGGGCAGCGGTTGGCGGAGGGAGGATGGGGGGCATTTTAGTCATTATCCATTTTAATTCCCATTTTACCCATACATAAAAAATTTATTTAATATAAAATTAAGGGTATTTTCGTAATATAAAGGCATTTTGGTCATTGTCAAATTTTAATTCTCATTTTACCCATGTATAAATAATTTATTTAATATAAAATTAATGGTATTATCGTAATATAAGGGTATTTTGGTCATTGTTAAATTTTAATTCTTATTTTACCCATGTATAAATAATTTATTTAATATAAGGACGGGTATTTTAATTATTTAGGGGTATTTTCGTCATTATCAATTTATAATTCTTATTTTACCCATGTGTAAGTAATTTATTTAATATAAAGACAAGGGTATTTTAATAATTTTTATAAAAAACCGATTCGCACCAATTTAACCCGATTCCGATTCCGATTTAAATCGGTCAGAATCGGTTTGAATCGGCCGATTCGGTCACCGATTCGGGGCCGACCGATTTGGCCCCAAAATCGGATTGGCACGACGCCGATCCAATTTAAATCGGCCGAGTCCGATCCAACTCAGCCGATTCCTGCAAACATGTGTAATACCCGTAAGTGTCATAGCGTAAATTTTAAAATAGAATTCATACAATTGTAGAAGACAGTTTTCGTGTTCAGACGTGTTTTTTGATGCCAACTCTTTTCCAATGGCAATGTATAGGTTAGTCATTTAAATATAAAACTTGCTGCTCCTTAGCCGGCGGTTTGTACTACCACAAGCATGTGACATATACCCTCATCATAAAACAACATCAATAACTACCCATTAGATAAAAATATTATAGCCCATCCCACCTGCTGATCCCTCAAACCACCTCATTTCTTTCTACCCAACATTCAATAGCCGATTAAGCTGCTGATGAAGGTGAAGAAAGTAACTCAATGGCTCTGACAATGGGCTCCACTAATTATAAACATAGTGACACGCACATCTGATCAATATATCCATATGTACAATGTATTACACATTTACTCTCTCAACCCTGCACACTCTCCACCTTCCTCTCCGTGCAAAATAGAGCAGCCACATTTAATCTACAGACTCAACTTAGCACCCAAGTCATCTAACTCAACTCTTGTGGTGTAAATGGCCGCCAAGTTGCATTCACCATTTGAAGCCTATATAAACAACCTCTCTTTCACTCCAATTCTCAAATCACCCTTGATATATCACTAAATTCTCTTCACCATGGCTCCCTCCAACCTGCCCCTCACACTCATGTTTCTATCTTGTATTATGATGTCCACTGCTCATGTAGCCACGGGGGCTGGCCGTGGAATTCCCAATCCAACCAGGGGAACCCATGAAATTGCTGCTAATAATGTGAAGAAATTGCAACCTGAGACCTTTTTAGACAATCATGATGGGAGCTTCTTCATACCCGGTGTTGGGCGGTACGTGATGCCCTCCGGCGGCGGGGGAATCCCAAGCATCACAGGCGGTACACCCAGCTTTACCATTGGTCGAATCGGCGGATTCACTGCTCCCCGGCGGTACATTCCCGGCTTGGATGACACATTTGTGCCCAACCCTGGTGTGGAGATCCCCAACCCATTTCCATGAGCTTGCCATGGACGTCCTCGTTCTAGTAGTAGTAATGTTGATGAGTCATTACCATGCTTGGTACTCAATAAATCTTTTCTAGATGTATTAGCTAGGCAGTTTGGTTCACTGCCATTGGTCTCAAGCTCAAGTCGGTGGGATTGGTTCATGCATTTGGCTGTTCAAGTTGGCTTATGTACTAATGTATATGTTGAGCTTCTTTTCTAATACAAGTGAAGTAATATCATTTATTATCTCATTATTCATGCAACAGCCAACCTACACATCTATACATCAAATCCAACATTGCTAAATTATTATCAAATCTGGTTATATAAGAGGAAAAGAAAAATTAGCAAGTCGAAGAAAAAGCGACATGATTGATATTATGATTATAGCCAGTTTGGATATATAATGTCAAAGGATAAGGGGGCGTATTAATGTTTTATAAATATTAAGTTTTTTATAAAATTTTGGTATGTGTTTGTGATTTGATGTTGGAGCCTTGGATACCCAGTTTTTTATTTTCCATGTCAATTATGATATAATTATGATCTAATTAAAGGGGGTAGATGTAACTACATACAGAAAAGCCACGCATGGAAGTCAACTGCTTATACGTCGAGGCATAATGTTACAACCGGTACGTTGTCACTCTCGTGCAGTACTTCAATTATTTAGTAATTTACTCGTTGTCGGCAAGACATTGAATGAAAATTTTTATAATTGAAACGGCAGAACTTATTTATTTGATCGCTGACATTATATTAAAAAAATAAATTATAGGGGGTTACATTGTTTTCGGCCTATTTTTGAATAAATATAAAATTATAAAAAAAACAGCTAGAAAATATATTTGGCACAAACTTGGTAAAAAATAAAATGGTAAGTAAGATATCTATTTAAAAAGAGTTTTTTATCCAAAAGAGAATAGATTTTTTACATTATCATTAAGTGGAAAAATCAATCATAATTATTAGAAAATATGAAAATTTACCAATGGTCTCAAATGCACCCAGTTAAATTTAAATTTAAAATAAAAATAATGATAAACTTTGTTGTTGCCCCTAGAGTCATAAATTAAATTAAATTAAGGGTAATCTTTGAAAAATAACTCCTTTTTTATAAAAAAATTAAATTAATTAAGGGTAGTCTTTTTATTATCGAAAAATCTCCCCTTCTCTAGTAATTAGTTTTGATTCTCTCACCATTAAATGTTATAAAAAAAATTATCAACCCTTTTTTGGTAAAAAATTCTTTAAAGAAGCTTCATAAAACACAATAAAAAATAGTGATCCTTTTTTAATTTTTTAAATACTTAAACACCATGCAAACTCTACTAATTATAACTATCAAATGTTATTGAGAATGATTAGTATTAATTGCAACTGATACTCTTGTGTAAGCCAAATGTAATATCAATCGTCGGATTATAAGGTTCACGGTTTGATGATACAGGCAATTTGTCTACATAAAAGAAACACAGCCATGTATTTTACATAGGTTAACATTTTAGTATGACCTGTCTCTAATGCTAAGCACCCTCAATGTTATTTTATGAGCTCTAGTTGTGATAAAAAAATTTGTGATGAAAATTTTCTTGTAAGTTTTACATAAAATATTCCATTGTAGTCAAAAGGCCAACATAGTAAGAAAAGTGGCAGTTGCTATATATATAGTAAGAAATGCAATTTGAGGTACAATTTGTTACCCTCATACTATTTTTTAACTGAGAAAGCTAGGTTAGTGCTGATTAGGAGTAAATTAACTGAGACAAAATTGATCATTAATTCCTTTGCACAGGATATTTTTTTCTTCCCAGCTTTTTTTTCTTTCTTCACATCTTGACCATCTAATTATTGGTAAGACATACGAGCCAAGTAATAATATTAATAATATTACTTAGATAGATATATAAAGAGTGTAGTTGATAAATTATAAGTTTATTGATCTCATATCTGATAATAGATTTTAAAGTACCATATTTCATTGCACTAAAAAAATGTTGTAAATGACTGCAAGTTAACCAGGAATAATTAACCAACAAATGCTTTGGACGGATTTGTTTGTGTCTATATATAATGCAAAACAAATAAATGAGCAACCCTCAAATAACTTTATATATGTTATTGAGCTCCTTATGACGAGGACTACACGTATAGATTGTACGGTACATAAATAGTATTTTTTTTTAGATTTAAAAAATACATAAATTTAGAAATATTTTATATTAAAATCACTTTGATAATTAAGATAAAATGGTCAAAAGCATTAGATTGAATTGTAAATATATAAATAGGATAATTATTTATTTTAGTATTTATTTATGCAGATTTCATATAGTGGGACTCATTAAATCATTCCAAATAGGAATTGTAGTTTATAAATAATGGGGCCTACTAAATCATTTCAAATAAAAATTGCGGGTCATATAAATTATTCATGTATATAAAACTCATATATAATTTGATGCATTAATTCATCTAAGTCGCGAACGACTTGAACTTGAGTACCAATTTTTACTTATCACCTGTAATATTTTCTTCGAAATAAATCCCAATTCCTTTTACAAACATTTTCATGGAATCATCAAGTTAAACTAGTTATTTCATAAATAACTAGGTGCACAATCTACCAAGTCTATAGCCAAGTTTTTCTTTCAAGCAAGTCTTCTAGCGGATTTTTTTAATGTATAAAAAAACTTTTCTATAACATAAATTTGCATGTTTAACCTTCATGAGCCTAATTTATTCATATTTTTCTCTTTAATTTTTTTTTAGAAAAGCCAAACTTATGTTGGGCTCTTTGTTTTGTTTTTAATTTTATTTTTGGGCCTAATAGCTTAAATAACAAAAGTTTCATGGGCCTAACAACTGTTTAAAATAAAAAACAGTGAGGTGTGTTGGGCTCTAGTTTATTTTTGGGCCCAATAACTTAAAAGTTTTGTAATGATCGGGTCAGGCCGGACCTGCCCAATGTACCATTACCTTAGGCCCTGCCGGAATGCATTTGGGCCTGGCAATTTATCGGGCCGCCCCGGCCCAACCCGCTCAAATTTTGGGTCGGGCCGGTTTGGCTAACTAAACAAGGGAACAAGCTAAGTTCAACTTGTATTCGAACTTGGCTCGAGATTGAACGAATTTTAAACATATATGTTCGAGATTAACTAGTTTATTTTTATGGTGTTCGAGTTCCGCTTGAGCTCAAATATAGTATGGATTGAACCCACAACCAGTAAATAATTAATGTGATGACTTACCATCTAAAATATCACATTATGTATTATTGCATTATATATAAATAAATATAACTAGTTACAAATTATATATATATATATATATATATATATATATATATATATATAAAGACTACTTAGTGGGGGCCATATAATATTTCTATCTCAAACTTTATTTCGGATCATTCGATTATAAGAATGACCTAATTTTAATTAAAAAAATAAAAAATGAAAAAATAAAACACCCCCACCTCCACCATCATTTATTATGTAGTTAATAATAATATTTGTTTATGATTTTATATGTATTTTGAGTAGATAAATGATATTATATATATTATTATATTATTTTATCGAATCGAGTTATGAGTTGATTTCAAGTCGAGTTTGAATTATAACCGAATCGAATCAAGTCGAATACTATTTTACTCACACTCGACTCGTAGGATTCGAGTTTAAATATTTAAATGTTGGATTTTGAATCGAATCGAATCGAGCTGAACGTCAAATATTCATGATCTAGCTTGCTTAATTAAGAGCCCTATCCGACCCCTCTTGACGCCCTAACCCTCCTCCATTACTTAGCTTGGGAAAAATTTTAAGTTTGTAGCAAATCCAACATATCAACTCAAGTTAATATAGATCTTCAAAATAAGAATGAATAAGTGACAATTTTGTTTACCTTAAAAATATAATTATTTTAATTTAAATAAAATTGTTAAATTTGAGCACGAGGTGATATTATTATAAGAGAAATATTTTAGTCACAGTACAATAACTTCGCTCTTACGTACGCATAAATTATTTTAAGCTAAACAAATGAGTTATTTTTATAAAAAAAATTCATTAATAAATTAGTTATTTTTACAAAAAAAATTCATTAATAAATTAGTTATTTTTACGTTAAAAAATTATTTATTATTCTTAAAATGTTCCATCCCTTTAAATTTTTTTTCTTTATCATCAAATAATTGAAAAAAATGATTGTTTTTAATCATATTTGTATCATACCCCACAAAACGGCCTTTTCATTCCCCCCCCCCCCCCACCGCCCCAATTGAAGCCAAAACTGGCACGCCATCCAAATCAACACAGAAAGGGCAACACAGCGCCAGACAAACAATTAAAACACTGCCCACTCTGCTACAAAGAATCCATTAAAGCTACATACAAAGCTTTCTATGTTATCTTTTCAGGAATATGCAATCATTCCTCCTCTCCATCATCCCAACCAATGAATTACCTTCACCAATCCACAAAAAAAATGTTCTCTTTCTGGTGTTGTTATCACCCACAACACCACCCTTGGCTTGTAATCTAAACCAAGATATATTCTCTTGTCAAAGTCGAGGAACAGTACGTTTCACGTGTCATAGGTTGCAATCTAATATCTAATGCATTTGATATAAAGCTTTCTGTTTTGGGCATGCAGAAAGAGAGAGCCTTTTCCTTGCAGGAACCGAGGAGAACTGTGGCGAAGTTTGAAAGCTTGTGTGAGTGATGGCAGTGATTGCTTTTTAAGCAATGGTTGATGGGTTGTGTTAAAGCTGGGACTTTGATATGCATGCTGAGTGTTTGATGTTTTGCTGCACAGAGAGAGAACTTGGGGGACCACTCTCTCGGCTAACCTGTGATGCTTTCACTGTTCTTTGGTCTGGTGTCCTTTTCCTGCTCCTGGGTTGCATGCTCATTGGAAGAGGCACAGCTGGAATGGTTTTGCAGCAGGAGCTAAAATGCTGGTCAGGAACGAGGTCTGGAACTAGTGAGTTGGGGGACTGTAGGACTTGGACTCTCTTTGGGGGAGGGACAGTGGAGCATGCATGACATCTGAGTCTTCTGCGCGCAGGGACTGTGAGAGAAGCAGTGATAGGATAGGCCTTGCACTGCTTATGAAGCTGTAGTTATATCAATTGTCTGTTGAAGAAGTGGAGGTTGATTTTGTGTTTGTATATTGAGAGCAATATTTCTGGTCTTCTTGCCTTCCCATCATCACCCGGTAAATATTGTACCTAATATGTATGTGTCGTTTCCTTCGTTTCTCATCTCTTGCTTACTTTTGCGGAGTCCATCTATTGTTTTTCATTATGAATTCTATGAAGCATTGGTTATATGACTGCGTTAAACTAACATGAAATGTCAAATGTCGTTCATCACTTTTGAAATGCTCACTCGTGTATAAGAAACCCGCTTCAGTCCACTGCAGAATTTTCTTCATTTTTCTTTGGCATGTCTAAAATGTTTGAAAAGTCGGTTATCCTGCTGTATGGTGAGTTAACTCTGTTCATATGGGAAGCATAATTTCTTGCTTTTTTTTTTTTTTTTTTTTTTGAAACTTCGATTGTTGGAGAAAATAGTTGGAAAATGTGGTTTATTTAGAAAATGTGTTATGAGCGTGTCTGATGTAAGGCTGAGTATTGAGTTGCCAGATATCTCCTTTTAAGTGAGATTATGGATTTCTTTAAAGCTTTCCCTTTGCATCATGATGTTATACTGTTAATTTTTTTTTTTTTCTTCACAGTATAGTCCATTCCTCTTACCACTGAGTCAAATTGGTTTTCTTGGTGGCCTCCTTGCAATTATAGCAGGTGAATCTGTTGACTAGATAGAAGAGTACCTCAGCTGTATTTTGGTTTGGTCAGTGTGTTGATTCACAGAAGCGCATTCTAAGCATGTCTCGGTTGGATGATCATGGATACACGTATCAATGGGACAGGAGTGGCAACTTTGATCAAATAAGTGGTATTTTGCCTACAGTGCATGCCTTAGGTGAACGGATGTATCAATCGGTCAACCTTTCTCAACGTTCAGTCTCTGGAAATTCCAATGTGTATGAGAGCAGTCATGCTGTTCACCCTGGGGCAGCAAATCATGAGAGAAAAGAGCCAAGGAACTTTGAGATTTTTCATGGGCAAGGGCTTTCCCTAACTCTAGGTACCCACTTTCCATCGGAGCATTTACTTACTTCCTTGCACTTTGAACAAGCAGACAGAACGGTGAATCTTGTGGACAGAAGTTATGCATTTAGCAGAAATGACTCTGGAGAAAGTTATTCCCCAGTGTGTGGAAGCAGAACAATGGAACATGAATATCCATATAGGTCAGCTCCAGATGAGTCTGGGCCTTTAACGTCCATGATTCGTTACTCGAGGTATTTAAAGCCAACTCAAGAATTACTTGAGGACATTGTTAGCATCGGCAAGGGAATTGATTTGAATGAAGATATGCAATTAACGAAGGAGGCAAGAATGTCACATAGTGCACATGGTGAGGAGTCTCCCAATTATCAGAAGCAGAGATCACAATCTGGTGGCCTGTTATTTTCAGAGAAGGAAGACATTCAGGACAAAATTGCAAAACTCAACATCTTATTAAATGAGGTATTTTCCTTTTATTTATATCCTTGACAATAGGAGGGAGTGTTCGTTATGACTTCATCTGATTAATATCATACTTCTCAAACATTGTCCTTTTAACAAGTTCACCCCTCCACAAGTTTAAGGCTATCCACTTTTTCAAAATTTGTTTTGGCAACTTGTTGAAGGGAAGCGTACTAGTGAACACCTCAATTGGAAACTTGATCTTAATTTCCTGATTATTTTAAAAATGATTGAATGTTTAAATTACCATTGACAAAAATCTTTTGCAAGAATAACTAATATTCTTCGTTTTTTGTCTTAAAAAAGATATTGCTTGCTGAAAAATATGTTGACAAATTAATATTGGGCATTATCTAGAGTACCACAGAAACGTGTCCAAAGATGAGCATTTGTTACTGGAGAGCACACAGTAGACTATTTACCAAATTTTACTCAAAGTACATATTAACAAAACACTCTTTATCTTTTTTCACAACCACCAAATTCTGGAAGACATTGGCTGAAAATTTGTATTATTTCCAACTTTCAGCTTGACAGCCGCTATGAGCAGTATCGTCACCGAATGGAGGTTTTGGTATCATCTTTTGATTCGGTGGTAGGGCCAGGGGCAGCGAAGCCGTACACAGTTCTGGCTCTTCAGGCAATGTCAAGGCATTTTGCAACGCTAAGGAATGCTATAGTTGTCCAAATACGTGCTGCTAGGAGGACTCTCAATGAAGATCTATCAAAGAGTGGAAGTGCGCTAGCAAAGCTTAGCTTGGTTGATCAAAATTCTCGACAGAAGAGAACAGCTATCCATCAGTTGGGTAATTTCAACATCCAACAAGCATGGAGGCCGATAAGAGGATTGCCGGAGAACTCTGTCGTTATTCTTCGAGCTTGGCTGTTTGAGCACTTTCTCCATCCGTAATCTTCCAAACTTGCCAACGTATTTTGGGAAATATGCAGTGCCATGATTTATCATTGCTAACTGTGGCTGGTTATTGCCTTAGGTATCCTAATGATGCAGAGAAGCTAATGCTGGCGTCACAAACAGGCTTAACAAGGAACCAGGTAGGTTTTCTATACAAGTAAATGAGCCAAGTGAGTTCAGCTAAAAGTATTTTAACTTCTCGAAAGTCATGGCTTGAACTTTTCACAGATTTTTTGTGGTTGTTTCTTATGTGGTCTTGATTGATTCAGGTAACAAATTGGTTTATAAACGCACGCGTTCGGCTTTGGAAACCGATGATTGAAGAGATGTACAGGGCAGAGTTTGATGATGCTTCCATGGATTCAGACCCTTCTGCTGAAGACCATATGTGACTAGAACATGCAAATCTTACTGTATTATACACAAAAAAAAAAAAAAAAAAAACCGTCTGCATCGTGGTTGCTCTTCTTAGCATCAATAAGATGAAGTGGCTCATACTAAAGGACGTGCTCCATGCAAGCTAGTTGATAATGATATTGAAGCAAATAACATTCTGATTATTAGCTCGAGGTGAACATGAAGGAGAACTTGAGCTATTTTAACATGGCCTAGGAAACTTATAGATTGGGATTGGTTTCCACTTCCACTACTTCAAGTGCCAACCTTGCTTGAGATTTGTTCATTGTCTACCATATTAATTATCTATATCTTTTCCCTAATATACTAGGATGTTATGCGTGCGTTACACAGACCATGAGAAATACATTTTATTTTTGAGTGGTAATTTGTTATAAGGCCAAGGCCCAATTTACTTCAAGCAAGATACCCATCCATTAATGCGTTCGTTATAATTTTTTTAATTTCAAGAATAAATGAGTACTCTTATTTATGATTATTTGGGTCTCACTGGACTTTTTACCATAATATTTTTGTAAAGACTCGAAAAAATATAATAATAATAATAATGATAATAATAATAATAATAATAATAATAATGTTCGACCTGGTAGGATCGAATGTGGAAAAATTTAATTTTTTTATTTAAATAAAATGTCGGTTAAGTATGAATTATTCGGTTAAGCGAAAAATAATTTTTAACCGGTTAATTTTAATTGAATCAGTTGAGTCGACTATACAATTTACCTATTTAATCAGTTAAATGCAATATACTATTTACCAATTTAACTTGTTAAGTGAATCATACTGTTTAACCGTTTAAATGATTAAGTGAACCATGTCGATTACCCAATTACCCGATTAAAGGAATTACGGTGAAAGGGTGCTTCTACGTATTTTAGCCGTCATTTTATTTCATTATAAAAAGAGAAGGGGAGGGCGTCATCTTCATTTTTCCTCATACAGATGCCAGATTCCCTCCTTCGCTCGGGTAATTTTCTTTCATTTCTTTTTCTTTTGTTGCATGTATATACATGTTGTATAAATCATAAATATGATAAACATAAGAATTAGATGAGAAATCAACAAGGGAAGAAGAAAACCAGGAGGGCGTCCTGCTCCTTTCCAGCAGCAACCACGCCGTGTTTCCTTCCATGGTGCGCGGTTGACGTGTTGGAGGTGGGAATTGCTCCCGACGGTGATGCTGGCCGGATGGAGTCACCTTGGATGGCCAAAACAGACCGTCGAGGAGGCACACTGGTCTGAAATCCGAGGGGAGAACAGGTCAGTGTCGGTGTGGTGCAGCCTTGCTGTTTTGGGCGTCGGCGTGGTGGTGCAGCCATACTGGTTGGGGCGCTGCCTTGGTGGTGCAGCCATGTTGATGAAGTTGCCGCCATGGATGGTGGTGCTGGAGGTCGTCGTCATGGTGGTGCAAGGGGAGCCGCCATGGGTCTGGTCGGGTGCTATTTAGGTGGATGACTAGGGTAGTCGCCATAGGTCTGGTCGAGTGCTGATTATGTGACCGACATGGAGTCATCACCATGGTCTGGTCGGGGTTGCTGATTGGGCGGTTGGAATGGGGTCGCGAAGGAATGGTTGAGGGTCGCCATGTGGTGGCTAAGTTGGAGACGCCATAGCAGCGAATGGAGGCTGCCATGTTGCTAGTTGGTTGCCATGCATGTGGAAAATACCGACTTTCGCTGATTGGCTGCGATAAAGCTGGGAGCTTTGGGGTTGCTAAATGAATTGTTAAAGTAGAATGACAACCAGGTAAATATGGGGGAACTCGATGCGGTCGAGTTAAAATAAAAGATAAATACTAAATATTAAGTAGGGGACATGTTAATAATTAAATTATCAACTAGTTAATGGGGATTTGGATTTGGATAATTAATAATTAATTATTATTAGATTTGCTGAAAATTTAATAAGTAATGAAGTCTAACATGAACTAATTACATCATTTAAAATTAATAGTATATTAGTCATGTAGTTGCATGTAGGTTCATGCAAATAAAATTATACTAATGTATAATTTTATGCTCTCATTCAGATTAGGGTTAGTGGATCACAATCGAACGAAATCATAAGTCAGGTACGTATAATAGGTAGAACGTCATACTTTCCTTGTTGGTAGCCTAGGTCAGCCTGAGCCCAGATTCGACCAGCATGCACCGAGTGCAACCGGGGTCAAAGCATTGACTCAGTCCGACACGGGGCTGTATTATGTGCGTAAATTGTGTAATGCATCGAATTGTTTTGGAGTAGTGATAGCCACCCCATAAAAAGGCTACGGCCGGGGTGAGAGAGGCACAACGGTTCCTCCATCGCACTGGAGTGCAATGATAACTTCCCCATAAAAAGGCTACGGCCGGGGTGTGCGAGGTACTAGCAATGGAATTGGTAGTGGTCGCTTCCCCACAAACGCGGCGTAGCAATCACCTGAGTGTAGTGATAGCCTCCCCACAAAAAAGCTACGGCTGGGTTGTGCAAGGCACTGGCACTGGAGTGCAGTGATAGCCTCCCTATAAAAAGGCTACGGCCGGGGTATGCTTGGCACTGACACTAGAATTGGTAGTGAGAGCTTCCCCACAAACGGGGTGTAGCAATCACCTGAGTGCAGTGATAGCCTCCCCATAAAAAGGCTACGCCCGGGGTGTGTGAGGCACTGACACTGAAGATGGTAGTGCTAGCCTCCCCACAAGAAAAGGCTACGACCGAGGTGTGCAGATCACTGTGGATACCTCCTTCGCATTGTTTTGGAGTATAGCGGTATCGCTCCACCGCATATTAAAATGAACATAGGGAACTAGTGGAATGTACTTGACTTGTTTTATTTATTATACTATTTAGTGTTGTAATCACTAATGTGGAATTTCCTTCACAGGTGTGCGGATACGAAATTAGGTGTAGGAAGGCCATTGACAACCAGAGCATGGAGAGAGATAAATATGGGGACTCCCTTTTAATTTTTATTGAGAAATAAGTGTGGCTACTCGAAACGGTCCGAGACTGTGGGAACCAATTTTTATACATCGTTATTTAATTGTTACAATTCAGCAACTTAGTAGTTTGTTTAAGTAATACCTAGTCAACTAGGCAAAATTAAATAATTGAAAAATAACTGGTCGTTACAATTTTTCTTTAATTTTAATGTTAAAAATTTTAGATTGTATAAAAACATTAATATAATAATGGTCAATTGTTTGTAATATTTGGCGTTAAAAAATCTTTTGACATCATTAGTCTTTTTGAAATTGAGAAAAGTGATTCTAAATTTGGAATTTTAAAAATATAAATTAAATAAAGTAAATCAGTAGTTATTAATAATATAAAGAAAGAATTTTTAATTTTACAAAGAGGATTTTTGTAACTTAGTAATTTGTATAAGACTGTCAATATAATTCATATGACCCGCATGCCACTTATTGCATTAGCTATTATTTATTGTTTAATAATAATAGCAACTTTTTCTTTTGGTCTTTTTACTCTAATTCCTCTACGGTTGGCATGTTGATAGCTCTAAGATTGCCATTTGAATTAATAAGTATTTTATAATTTCATTCTTTTTAGAAAAGTATTATTTGAAACAATTTTTAGAATTAAGAAATATTAATTAATAATATAATTTAAAAATTCAATTCAACTATAGTGATACCTTTTCTTATTAGAAAAGTCTTAATTAATATTAGAAACTAGTCAGTTACTCATGTGATGTGCAGTATTTTTTCTTTGATTTGAGAAGACCCAAGCCCTTTGCTCAAGGGTGAATCGATTCGGTCGTTACCCAAATTGGATTAGTCCGGCCCTTCACACTGCAATTCATGTATGATATGGTACATGGCTACCCGGCCTTAACCTCATTTAACTTCGATATCCCGTTGGATGTTACATGTCTAATCTTTTGATTTTTGGTTTGGCTGAGTTGAATCTAACAAGAGGTTAGCATTGAGTCCCTCACATGTTTAGATTTTTTTGTTGTGTGTTTGTAACATTTTCAGTTGATCCTAGGCCCTGCAAAAACCGTGTCATGGTTCCTGAGATCGCCTTGCAGCCTTAGGGTGAAAACCCTAAGTGCGTGCAATCTGTATCTAGTGCAAAGGTGCCATCCCAATGCCCTTGTTCCAGCTTCGTTTAGAGTTAGGGTTTTGGTTTGGGGCGCAAATATGTTGGCCCAATGCCCTTGTGCCCAGAAATTTGAAATTTCACCTTTTTTTACCTAGCTTAAAAGTGCTGCTCGAGTGCCCTTGCACCCTAGAGTTGACCTGAACTTACATGCGGTTCAGTTCAGCATCTCATGTGCTTGAGTTTTTTGACTTTCCATGGTCTGGCTTAGCAGTGTCCAGTGTGGGCCTCCTAGTGCCCTTGCGTTGACACCTTTTCCCCTTTTCTATTTAAACCCCCATCCCCCTCAATTTTCACTTCTTGCTTCTCATCTCCTCTGACTCTCCCTTGCTTCCCTTGCTTTCCTCCTTCCTCCCAGACCATCCCGCCTCCTCCTAGCCTAGCTTAGCTACATAGGGCGTAGGTCTTGAAGTATGAAGCCCCAAAAGACCTCCCCTTAGTCTCCTTTAAGGTAAAGATTGCTCCTTTGGTCTCTTTGTCTGATTGATTGGTGCAGACACTTGTGTATGTACTTTTTTATATTTATTTATTATTTATTTTAGATATATATTCTTGTTAGGAATCTATAGGACTTGGAGTCATGTTATTTTATTGTGTATAAAAATACAAATGTATTTTTTTGTGTATTGATATCATGCATATGCACTGTTTTCCACAAAAATAATATCTTGCGTTGTAGATATCATTTTTGCATGATTATTACTTTGTTGCACTCATCACTGTTACAAATACACGTTTTATGTAGATCACTTTGTCTTTTATGATGTATATATTTGTGTATTGGTGCCATACTTGGTGAAAGTTGGCAGCTTTCATTGTCCCTATGACCTAACCGCCTCTTTCCCTAAATTTTACTCCCTAATGTAGCTAGCTTTTGACGTCAATCCTTTTCATGGGGATATCTCTCTATGTTGGCATGTTCCAGAAAAATTTCGCACTAAACTAACCACTTAAAGGGAATGGACAAAACCTCTAATTGCATGATATGTTTGCTGTGATATATGCTTATTTTGTCATGCTCTAGGATTGTACTACCTAAATATTCTTAATAAAATCTGTAAAAATTACATAAAGAATTACTAGTTGTATACTGAAAAAGTATACATTTTTGCACATATTAAAAATCATTAGGTGGTTAGCTTAATCGGTGTTCTGGAATGTGTAAGAATGTAGGGTGAAACCCTAGTTTCTTAACTCCCGAGATATAAAATCCAAAACCCTAGCCGACTAGTGATGAAATTACATGAAAATATTCCACACCCTAGGTTTTGTCCCACGACACTATATTAAAATTTAGGAGTAATTGGCTCAGTGAATCAAAAGTTAGGATTTGCCCAAGCCCAATAGGCCCATTTAGCTCTAGAAATGACTTAGCCAATACCTCCAATTACCAAGCCCACTCAGGCCCAAATCCTTGGATTTTTGTCTTGAGATTTTACTGAACTCAAACCCAGGGTATTTAATAATTATATCCTATTACCCAAGTCCATTTGGAGTCTCCAAGCTCATAAACAACACTTAACAATATTGGTGAGCGGCTTAAGAACACTTTTCCCAGCACCTTAGCCCAATATTAGTTGGCCTTGTTTACCATTTCAGCCCATGAGACAGTACTTGGTAAAATTTCCACCCAAGCTTTAGAGTGTCAGGGCTTATTGGTCCAAATTTCAACCCATTTGGAGATTGTTTGGCTTGCCCAAAAAATAGTTTGATTAAGTCATTTTGATTAAACCTAAGTGTTGAGCTTTTCTATACATATCACCTTAAAACTTAATTAAGCTACCTAATGGGGTTCAATATTTATTAATTAATTAATATAATTATGTATCTTATGAGTTGTGTGTGTGGAGGCTTTTCTCTCAATATGCATGCCGATGTGATCTGAGTTTGATTCGTTTCTATCTTTGTCATAGGATATGCAGAGTGAGCTGGTTGATCTAGGATGCGAAGCTTCACTCATCTCGGTCCATAGGACTCGCCCATTACTTCGTCTCTGCTTGACTCCTTTAGTGTCGAGTTTAATCACATTTTAAACGTAGGACGATGTCGGCGGCATTTTTATCAAATCCCTCTTCCGATGTTAGGTCATTTTGCCGTGTTTTTTGCAAGTTTAACAAAACTTCACGGTTGAGATCCATTGATAGTTTTCGAAGGATAAGATCTAGAAACTTATTATACAAGTGCATATCTAAGCCTCATAAGTATAAGTATGAGGGTTTAGACTTTTAGGAACATGGGAGATTAGTACGGGTAGTATGAATCACACTAGTATTCTCTCAAACCCTAAGGTAGTGCGATGTATGAGGGTATTGCGTAATGCACCGCATTTATAGAATTTGTGGCATTAACTTAATCGTTCCTTTACCACTTGAGTGCAGACGGGCATTATATGGAGGTTGTGAGGGTGTATTATTGTTTGTATGAGTATGAATATTTGCCATGCTTGCGCACCGACTCTTTTGATAATTTATTTTACTTACCGCCGATGTGAGGCTTTCTGAAGTTTTATAAGTTTTCCATGGGTAATGGAATACCCATTTGCTAGTATTGTTTTTATCGGTAGTTATTTCGGACCGGCCAATAATCAACTTATTGATTAATGAAGTTTATATATATATATATATATATATATATATATATAAACTTCAT